>LOEQ01004360.1:58271-80005 GCA_001685075.1 Bramus lutescens | reverse complement strand
CAGCAAGGTCCTTGGCCATGAACAGGGCTTCTGCTGGCAGCCCAGACCATCACATCCCCATGGCCTTTGGCGGTAACACAGGCCACAGATGACATCATCACAGACCCTGGATGTGGCAGGGCCACAGACCCAGACATGGCCCTCAGCAGCAGCACAACCCAGACATCACATGGCCTTAGATGGCAGTGTAGATCTCTCACAGAAGCCTCTTCCTCATCCCCATAGCGTCTCCAGTTCCACCTCTCTCTGCAGCGCACAAATGGCTCCACCTCTCTTTCTCTCCCCTCTCTCGGCTACATCCTTGCTCATCACAGTGGTGCCCACCAGCCTGCCCATGCATTGAGTCAGTGGGTGGGCTCCGTTAGTATTACCGAAGTGTCTAATTTCCTATGAGCCTTAGCCTGGTGTTTATTCCACTAGCTGCTTCATATATTTTGGAGCTATGATGTATGGTGTTCTTTGTTGTTGTTGTTGTTGTTTGTTTGTCCTCCCTCCCTCCCTCCCTCCCTCCCTTCCTTCCTTCCTTCCTTCCTTCCTTTCTTTTTGTACTGGGCATTGGACCTAGAGCCTACCTTACAGCCAGTGTTCTGTTACTGAGCCATATTCCCAGTGTTCTCACTATGTTTCCCAGGCTGGCCTTGAACTCACTCACTCTGTAACTCAGGCAGGTGTTGTGGCCGCAGCTTCCTAGGCAGCTGGGCTACAGGTCTTCACCCCTAGTCTTCAGGGTCACGTGTATTCATAAGTGCAGGAATTCCTTGGTGACTTTATATTGATAATAGATTGTGACCCTGTCAATCTGGTCTCTGCACAGCAGCTACCTCTCACCCTACTGTTTTGCTCAGTGTGGTGTTTCTCAGCCAGCTACGTGAGACCAGGAATATTCCATCTTAGGAACTTGCACATAAACAATGAAGTAGCTTAGTGTTAGGAACCTGGTCAAAGAGCAAAATTCAGGATATTTCATATACATGTTATGCTCACAACCTAAAGGTGACTTCATAGGACTTTTTAAAAATAACTTTGTGCATGAAATAAAATTTCATAGTTGAAACTCTCCACTTGTGGTATCATCGCTGAAATCTTTCTGATTTTGAGAATTTTAGATTTTGAATTTGTAGATTATAGACAGTCTTTATTTTTTGTAGTGACACATTTGACTTTCTCCTTATCTTTTTATTTTTGTGCATCCTATAGACATTTTCTTTTTGTTTCTATGAGAATTACAAATAATATCTTAAAATCACAACAATATTATCTCTGTAATTTTTATTTTTATTATTGTAAGAGGATAGCTGCTGTTTTCATGAAGTCTATAAATACAGTTATCAACAAAAGAAAATTTAAGATATTTATTAGTAAAAATTAATGCCAGACCAGGAAGCTTCGGGCCTTATTTCCTCACATGGCAGCATCAGAAAATAGCTGCAACCAGCAGCGAGCTAGGATAGCTTCAGGGACACTCTGGCACAGTAGTCAAAGTGGCACCCAGCAGGAGAGGTTTAGAGACAGACACTCAGAAAGGAAGGAGGCTGCAAGTACTCAGCCATCCCTCCAGCAGGTGCAGCATTGAGAATCATAGCTGTCTCTCCTGAACCAGAGGGAGCAGTGCAGAAGCTAAAACCTAGACAGACTGTTAATGGGAAGACATTCAGTCACACTAGCAATAAAGGGAATATAAACTACAGAAAAATACACAATAATAGTACTTGTGGACTAATACAGAGCCAGATCTCAAAGTGAGCTCTCAGCTAAAATAAGTGCAGTCTTTAACGATATGACCCCTGATAGTTTGACCACACTCCAGGCCCCACTCCCAAGAGTAGTTGGGCAACAAATGCTTAATTCATAGTAGATGGTGGATAAAGAAGAAAATTCTAAGTTGGGTGAGTGAAAGGTGAGGGTAGAGAGGGTGGGTAAGGAAAAAGTAGGGGGAGGGGATAAAATATGACCAAAATATATTATAAGCAATTTTCAAAGAATTCAGAAACAGGCAAATCTCTGTGTGTTCAAGGCCAGCCTGGTGTACAAGAGCTAGTTCCAGGACAGCCAGGGATGTTACACAGAGAAACCCTGTCTTGGAAAAAAAAATCAAAGCTCATAAGTATCAATTATCTAATTGTAGTTGATATTCCTTTAGGGGGGAATCATAGCTAATAAATTTGGAAAATATTCTATCTTATTCAATCATAGAAATGCAAGATTAAATGGAACAGGAACAATATACCATCCATTAATCCATTATAAGTGTTTTTAATGACAGTGTCAAATGCTGTAGAGGTATGGTGAATTATGTTGATTACTGTGGTCTCACTATAAAATGGCATGCCCAAAGCTAGAAAAGCTAGACAATGTTGTTATAAGTAACTCAAAAATGCTAGCAGTTTGACATACAGCTTTTTTATCTTATTTGTGTGAACAGTTATAGTAGAATTTCCTGTGGCTTTCCTCCATCTGGTAATTCACAGGCCCATGGGTATTATCTCATTGCATGGCTTTCATTATTGCCCTCATAGGCAGAGCAGAGATTCCTCTCTTAGGTGTCTCAGGTACATGCCATTTCTGTTTCATAGCTCACCAGTCTCATGACCCTAGATTCATGACAAGACAGTGGGCAATGTAAGGAAGCTGAAAGACTGCTAAATGCTTGGCAAAGACTTCCTGATACAATGTCAGACTGTACCCAACACATGGTACAGCCCTTTTGAAGTATACATTTAATCAAATAAAAATGCAATTTCATAAACTCTAAATATATGAAATTGATTTTCGTGCCACAGTGTCATTATTACTGTCTGCAAATTGGTGACCCAGTACCCTATTGTATCTGTTATATATGAAGCAATGGGTTTCACCCAATGTACAAAACCCATAGCCTTACTGTATAGGAGGCAAAGCATTTCACCTAGTCTAAAGGACCCATGGTCCTATTGTATATGAGATGATGGGTTTCACCCTGTGCGCAGAACCCATTGGCCTATAAGGTGATGTATTTAACCCATTGGCCTATAAGGTGATGTATTTAACGTAGTCTACAGTACCCGTTGCTCTACTGTACATGAGACAGTGGATTTTGTAAGTCTACAATGGAAAACTCTATGCTTGAACACAGCTTCATGCCAATCAGACAGGATCTGTTAGAGCTGAGCCCAGTACCTATTTTCCTGTGTGTGCTGTAACTAAATGACAGTTTGAGGGCCACTGTGATCCTTTAAATAGGCTTTGTTTGACCTACACAAAGTTCCAGAAGTGTGAAGATCATCAGTATTAGAATATTTAAGCTTGGAAGTTTTCACTTGCACATGGATTTTCTAAAATTTACCCCACTTGCTGCCACTACATTGGGTAGGCTTGCTCTCCTGCTATTTCAGTGACTTGGCATTGCCCTTGAAAGCAACTTCAGTATGGTTAAGTGTAAGGAAGTTTGCCGGTTTCCTTACACTTCCCAAGCAGGGCCTCTGGGAATCAGACTGTTGCATCTCTGGGGAAAGTTCTGAGACTGAAAGATCTGCCTTTTCTTTCTCCACTGCAGAGCAGCCTCCTGTCTTGGGTCACCCCTTGTGTTGGAATTCCCAGGTAAATGGCAGCTGATTGACCTTCTCCTGGCAGACACAAGTGGGTGCTAATGAATGAGAGAATGTGCTGCCCTTACGCTTGATAATGAGGTGACTAGCCCTCACCTCTCCTCTTCCTCACTCAGTGTCTCATGGGCAAGACAGAGACCCCCGTTTAGATTCTAGTTTAGAAGATCTGAGAGTTCACAAACGCTTATAAGTTATTCCATGGTGCCAACTTCACACAGCAGTGCTACAATTGAGAGCATATTTCAATAACACTTTGAGACGTTTGACACTTACTGCACCAGCAGAGGGCTTGTGATAGTCATGTGTCCTATGTCTTCTGTCACCCATCCCTCCAGACTACATTTGTTTAATGTCTCCCTTATGTTTCAACCTTTTATGTTCTGTTATCTTCGCAAGGTTGAAAGGATAGCCTCATTTTACCAGGGAGAAACCTTGGTGTTAGGGAAGTCAATTGATTGGTCCACAGTCACATGAATGAGAGATAAATTCAAACTAAGATCATTCCAATAAGCAACGTTGTCCTGGAGAGGCTCACTCTCTTGCAGAGGCTGTTGTAGGTGTAATTGTTATTAACCCAGTTTTAATTTCAGTTACTAACCCTATTCTCATGTCAGCTATATGGATGCTTGTTAATACTGCTCAAAGAACCACATCACCCTGATTATTACTCAGACATAGCCTGAGACTGTGGATCACTATATGCTGTAATTATAGCAAAGCCTTAGAATGTGCTACTAGGGTGCTTCACGGGCAAGGCTGTTTGGTTTTTCTCCTCTTCACTCACATTCCAACCAAATTGTCAAGCCTGGGATTTTTGTGGGACAGAAAGCAAACATGGAGTTCACAAAATCTGACCTTTCTTATGTATTTCATTGCAATTTATGGCAGACTAGGCTGCATGGGGCTGGGCAGGGGGTGGAGGGGTGGAGGAGAGGCTGTTTGAAGGTAAAGAAAAGTAAGAAAAGCTTTCGTACAAAGTGGAGAATTTTTGGTCAGTGTGTGCCAATCACACAGGATTCGTTCCCACCCCAGGGCAGCCCCTGGGAAAGTGTCCACATTTGCAGGAAATGACTCCGTGGGTTTCCTGTCTCTGTGCAAAACTCTGGAGACTGGACATCATCCCTGATGAGAGCATTAGAAAAAGAGGCTGAGAGTCAATTTCTTGCCAGTCTAGAGGAGCTGGACAGAGAATTCACATTTTGTTTTTTTCTTAAAACATCTGGATTAAAGATCATTTGGTACTTCTTTGCCCCTTAAAACAGAGTGACATTTCTCAGGGTGGCTCTCAGGTTGTTTGTTCCAAGTTAGACTCTATTGCCAATGGATTCTCCCACTCCCATCCCTGCACTTGGTTCCTTGGATTTTGCATACCAGCCACCAGAGCCAACTATTAGCTTCCTGCCTGATCTCCTGCCTTTAGGCACCTGCTATCCTTTCTTCCAATAAAGATTTGCTCTTTTGGGGGGCTGTTAGTCTTTCAAGAGCCTGTGAAGGTCTTCTCTGACCCTTTATCCTCAGACTGTGAGGACCCTGAGGTCTGACACTGTCTGATTTATCTCTGGTTCCCCATAGCCAGGCACAATGGCAGTCACATAGAAGGTGACCCAGGAAACATTTGTATGACCAGCATGTCCAAGCCTCAGTGAAAGCACTAGAGGGTATGAGACTTCACAGAGGTGTATGTGTGACTGACATGCATGCTCCATGCCCAGTGCCTGCCACCAATGGACAGAACAGAGCAGTGATGAGGGATTCCCCTCCGTATGCTGTGAATGTTTTATTATCATTGATTAATAAAGAAGCTGCTTTGGCCTGTGGCAGGGCAGAACAAGTTAGACTGGAAAACAAAACTGAATGCTGGGAGAAAGAAGGCAGAGTCAGAGAGACCCATGGAGCTGCCGAAGGAGAACCTTACTGGTAGGCCACAGCCTCGTGGTGATACATAGATTAATAGAAATGGATTAATTTAAGATGTTAAGAGCTAGCTAGAAATACACCTGAGCCATTGGTCAAACAGTGTTGTAATTAATAGTTTCTGTGTGATTATTTGAGTTTGGGTGGCCAGGAAATGAACTTGCAATCTCCCTTTACAGAGCAGGGCTGTCTTCTGACCAGAAAGGAGGCGTCATCAAGTAGTATGGCCTGCTTAGGGCCACACTGGCAGAAACAGTGTTGAGTATATTCCGTTTGGTGAACAAGTGATCATTGTGTGCTTATTTCATACTCCTTTCTGGGCTTGGCCATTCTGAGTCTCGACTAGACAGATAGTAGTTGTCTCATTTGGATTATTCCACAGGCTCTGCTTTAGCATCATTACCTTCATTCTATGAGAAAACTCAGGCTCAGAGATGTCAACTTTCTGTGTCCTCCCTATAAGGAGGGGCCAGATACAAACTCAAGTGTGCCTTGTCCCCTCAAAGACTGGTGACAGTGTCTTGACTGAAAAGACATATTCTCCATCAAGACAGTCTGAAGGGTGTGTGTTTGAAAGCATTTAGTAGGATGCCTAGAAAGAGAAATGGGGTGAGGTGCCTCGGGATACTCTCCTTTCTAGCCACTGGGCTCCCCAGACTTGATGNATGGACAAGGGGGCTTATGGCGGAGGGCTGCAGGGTTCTGAGCCTGTGGTCAGTAGCAGGTCCATTAGAAGGGAAAATAGATCCAGAAGACAAAGGCAAAAGTCAGGAGCTGCAGGGTGGCAGGGCTGAAGAAACGCTAGGCCTGCTGCTTTCCAGATTGGTATTCTCATAAAACTATGGTGACTGCGGCCTTTGAATGCAAGTTGCACAAGTCTCTGCCTGTTCATCACTGTTGGGGAGACCTCATACCTCTACGACACCTGAAGGCTACCCAAGACCTCTTAATCTTCCTTCTGTTTAAAACAGCCACAATAGGAGAGTGGCGGACCAGGGGCATCTCTTCATTGTATTTGTTTTTGTTTTGTGTGAGCAGAACAGCTAGCCTCCTGCCCAGTTCTGCATTCTCTTCTCACCCCAGCCCCTCAGGTCCCTCCCACCTGGGAAAGCAGTGCTGCCTTTCCATTAAATTCTCCCATGCTTGTTTCCCTCACCTTTTCTCTTTCTTAATCTTCCCATGTCTCCTAAAAGGATTAATTAGAAAGATGTGAGCAGGGGTTGGGACGTCAGAAAACAATCATCACTTTCCTATCTGACCTCTCTCACCAGCTGCAGAATTAACAAATTGAATGTCCTCAGCAGGCAGGGGTGGCACATGATACGGAGTTCATTAGGAGCCTTGCTGGGGCCAAGTGCGGAGCCCGGTTTAAACAACTCTCGCTGATTAAATTCCTTCCAGGCACTCCCGCCAGATGCTGTTAAAAAATACTCACATCCAAGAGGTTTTTAATTTTTTTTTAAACATGTGCCAATTATTTCCCTGCTATCTGCAGGTGCTGGCAAGCGTCACAGACCGGCCTGGCCGGGCTGTCTACAGGCTTATCCACCCGGCGCCTGCCTGGGGGGCTCATGTCTGCAGGAATGGGATCCCGGGGTTCTTCTCTAGGCTGTCAAAACTCTCCAGCCACCCTGCCTGGCTGGCCTTCCCTGCCCCCATCCCGCCCCAGCACCTCACCTTCTGAAGCTCACAGCTCTCTCAAATGTTCCTAGGTGGCAACACAGATCCGGTGACCCGCTAGAAGTGGGGCCCTGGGAGGGCGGGCATGCAATAATGCTGGGTCTAAGCCAACTGTCTTCCAGCCAGGCGGGGCTTCAGCCCTGAGCCAAACAAGGACATATAATTGCCCCCCTCCGTGAGGCGTGCATGCTTGGCATTTGTTCGCAGGCATCCATAACAGAAGTCCCAGAATGTACTTCCCCCGCTTCCACTCCAGCGGT
Organism: Bramus lutescens; assembly: GCA_001685075.1. NCBI lineage: Eukaryota > Metazoa > Chordata > Mammalia > Rodentia > Cricetidae > Bramus > Bramus lutescens. The sequence continues at coordinate 72,567 of LOEQ01004360.1, read as the reverse complement.
ATCAGAGACTTGGCTTATTCCTCAGTCAATGCTTAATTAATTCACATCGGTTTAATAGATGCCACTTAAGCACTAAAAGCAAGGAATAAAAACAGAAACGGCACTTTTTTTAGTATTGCTCATATTTTTAGTGATGATAAAGAAGCTTTTGACTAAGAACAATCTGATTATTCTGAAATCAACTTTTGTCTTTGTCCCTTTGGACTCAGTGGTGGCCTTGTCCCACTGTACCAGCCCTCAGGAGGACACCTCTCCTGGTTGTTTCCTATGTCCCCGCCTGTACCTTTAGAATTCACATTTTGGTCCAAAATTGCTGTAGTTGCTAACCTTGGGAGGTCATCCCCTCTTCTTGACTGCTGTCACTCCATAGGCACTAACAGTTCACGTCTTCCCAGTTCAGGGAGACGTTTCTCTCCTTGGATGGTGGCTGACCCAGAACCAGCTAGCCGGCACCCTCTCCTTACCATCTAACCTGAACTGAACTAAGAGCTCCACGAACCAAAGACAACACTCAGTCAGTACAAAAGAAGGGAGGAGGATTGCAGGACCCAGGGAAGGGTGGGAAAGAGGCTTCAGCCTGGATTTGGGGATCCTGTGAGTGCACACGAAAGCAAGTAATGAACATGAAAAAGAATATATTCAGTTCTGGAGGAACTGTCACCAATCACAACACCAACAACGCAAGCGCCAAGAGACAAGATGTCTAGTAACTGGACAGCATCTTACAGTTGTTGATGTCTACAAGTCACAGGGACCGATTAGAGAGGGGAGCTGTTCTCACCAGCCTCTGGATCCTAGAGCCTGTGGAGTCTTGTCTCTCTTCAGGTTGCCCCCTGACCCACGCTTCTCACATACCTTCCTTCAGACTACCTTCATCCTCTCTGCTCAGAGGCCATATTTCCAACAACGTGGAACCATTAACTCATGGCTCCTCAACCATTACTTAATCAGAGAAAGAATCCCAGAAGAAAGATTTTTGTTGTATGCAGTCTGAAGGGTATGCCTTTTATGAAACAGGAACCGGAAGCTGCAAAATCAGAACAAGCTGTGAAGTAGCCAGTGTGTAAAAGTGCCTATCCAGCTTTAAAAAAAAATGCAAGGTGGTTCTAGATTCAGAGGAAGAGTTTAATCCAGTTAAAGATGGGAAGGAAAACAGTAGACTCCACAGGGAATTGTCCCAGTACCAAGGAGGTGAAGCCGGAGAGACTCCTCCCAAAACATAAAAATGATAATGGGTGATGGATAGCAAGACTTTAGAACATGTAGCAAACCAGAGAAGCTTCTATTTCATGATGAAATCTTAAACACCGCAACACTAGCAAATTATATTTCACAAAACAGCAGATGTGATCTGTAATAAAAAAGGTTAAAATATATAAAGTTTGTTAGTATTGCTACAAAATTCCTAAAATATGGAGGAATTCAGAAAGCAAAAAGAAAATTTAAAATAAAAGTATTATTATACCAATATATGTTTACAAATGTTTGATTAAATCCAACACTCTTATGTTTCATATCCAGTCAGTGTTTCAGGTGAACATATAAATGTTTTCCGTCAAAGTCGTTATTACTTTTTTGTTTGTCGTGTGGTTTTCAAGTAGTACTATGATTTTAGGTCAAGAACATCAGTAATATGAAAATTATTCCTTGGCCCTCCTTGCTTCTACCAAAAGTTCTCATAGGTTCTGCTGTCCTCGAGAACCTCCCCTGGTGCTTCTGTAGTCCAGGTCTTACGTCTACATGGGCATCCAGTCTCCATGGATCTGAGATTCCACAGTGACACTTGTATCTTAATTCAGAAACCTTTTAGAAGTTGATGCTTAGTTTTAGTGTATGAAGCCACAGCTCCCAAAAGGAAAACACAATGACTCAAATCCAGCTGAAATATTAGCAGTTGGCATCAGAGGAGATAAAAAGAAGAGATTACTCCAGAGCACACGGAGGATGGGGAAAAAGAGCAGAAGAGGCAGCTCACAGACGTAACCACACTCCATTTCATGATGGGCTCCAGGCTGGTTCTTTCGCCATTCTCTGTGATCATGGGTTGACAGTGGTGTGGTGGGCAGTGAGGGTAGACACAGTAAAGCGATTAGTCTTGGCTATGTGAACATGGGAACTCAGGACCTTATGTGGAGAAGGATGTCATCCCTTGCATCTCGCAGTGGAACCCTAGGTTTCTATGACACGGAGGAACCTCATGGGCTGAATCCAAGCAGCTCTTTCTTACATAATGCTTCAGTTTTCATCACTTAATATTCACACCGCCAACAATGCTTGCACTGGTTCACCAGAAAAACATCAGCTCAAACATATTTTGGGCACTTCTTAGAATAGAATGAGCTAGTCCCAATTGTCTTCAAGCTACACAACATGTCTAACCATGTTTGACCTCTCTTTACACCTATCACAAACTTGCAAGCGGTTAAGACTCTTGGTCATATCTTCAGAGTTGGCCACACGGCATGCCTTTAGAAGTTACACAGATTATTTTTTTTTCCACCACAGCACATGGGAAGAAGTTACTGTAAGGATAAATTTCAGAGAACACTTCGTATGACGCCAGATTACCATTGGCTTCTGTCAGGAGGGCACGTTACCCGTCCTAGTTCAGGGAAATGACATTTTCCCTTAACAGCTGAGGACCTTAGACCCTCTATGGACAAGAAAGATGATGAACCTGGGAGTCAGAATACCTGGGCTTTCATTCTGAAGACTTGTATCTTTGTATAAGGTTCTTAATTTGGCTTGGAGCCCTGGTGTCTTCATGTATTATAGGGGAACACTGTATTAAATAGGATTTTAGTTTTGAAATTCCAAGCTATTTTAGTCAGCTATGCTCTATTTAGTTATTTAAGCTGAGCACTAGTCAAGATATAAAATAGAATTATGTTATTTAATTAGCCCTCTGACTACAGAGAAACTTCAAGGTCATTTCAAACTCACAGTCACATCAGCTGAACAATCTGCCACATCCACAGAGGGATTTATGAAACTCAAAAGCTTATATTTTACATGCTGCGAAGTAAATCAATTAAGATAAAGCATTTAGGCTCTATTTGTACTTAACCGATTATACTATCTTGATTTCCAGGGTTAGCGTATGAAGGGCCGTTTGACAGGTCCCAGCTAGTCAGATGGCAGTTATTGCAGTCCACCCTGCACCAGGTATTCATTTTGCAGTTGTCATTATAGGTAGCACTTCAGGACAACTCCTTACTTACCGCAGCCCTCCTAGGAGGGTGCTTACTTACCACACACACATCCTCGGACTCTGCTCTCTCTGGAGAGTGACACAGGCCACTTAGAAAGGCTGTGTTTAGAAAATCATTAGCAGGGCCTTCTTTCAAGCAATGGGAACTGTCACTTTGTCCCAAGTAGATGTGACCACAGTTGTCCCAGACCCAAAAGGATTTCTGAAGGGCAGTTGCTTCTCCAGTAACATCAGTCTGCCCTTTAGCTTCATGAGAGCAACCTGGAGGGATTTCTTATCCTTCCAACTTTGACTTGACTAGAAGTGTCCTGGGACCAGTCTTTTCAGCTGGATTTTAGCACTTCTGGCCCTGGTTTCAGCAGGGTCAGAGGGCAAAATAGCCAAGCTGCCAAGAGTATTTCACCTGCACACCCTTAAAATAATCCAGGCTTCTTGGGGGAGGTCGGTGTGAATCCTGCTTAAGTTACACATGGAGGAAAAATGCGTTGAATCATCTCAGCTTTCTCCATAGTTACACAGAGGCCATTGTTGCTTTATGGCCAGCCCTGCATCTGCATCTGAACCTGCCACTGTTTCAGCTATCAACTGTGGCTCTGCAGTCAGTGCCCCGCTGTTACATCTGTGTCCTGCCAGACCCTCCTCCTGCCACTGCCACCAAGTGTAGTTTTTAACTAAATCTCTGTTGCTCTATTTACCAATAAAGACTTGGAGTCAGACGCTGGGGTGAAAACCTGCTAGCTCAGAGAGCCTAGAAGCAATCAACTATCCTTCCTCTTTTTCCAGTGATACAGCAGGAGAGCATCTCTTCTATTGCTCCAAACCAAAAAAAACCAAAAAACAAAAAAACACACTTAAAGTTTTAAAGTTCCTCCCTACTACTTCCTGTGCATCTCTTTGTATATTTTCTGGACTCCCTCTGATTCTCTATGGCTACTCTCTATCAACTAGTTGCTGGCTATGCCTGTTGACCCAAGGTTGATTTTATTTAATTAATGCAGTCTCAAGGTACACAGTGTGATCAAATATCCCACAATGGGCCATCATGTTAACCCTAGGCTCTGATGGGAGTGCAAAACATTGGGAAATTAGGCAAAGACTTTGTGGGTTTTCTTACACTTTAAAACTTTATTTAATTATCCTGTGCTAAACAAAATTGGGTCCAAGGTGAAGCAGACATTAAGGGATGCCAAGTCTGAGGTCAGCTCATGAATAGAAGTATATTTGTTAAGAGGAAGGCGTCTCTAATGTGCTTACAGCACGTTCCTAAGACAGCTGAAAATATAGCTATGAACTGCCAAAAAGGCCCAGGCTGGAGGCTTGAATGTGGAAGCTGCTTCGGTACACAGGATTTTAAGAGTAGGAGCCACGGAAGTCACCAAAGAAGAGAGCAGCAGTAGTTTTCTGGAACTTAGATCCCACAGCAGGTGCGCATGGGCTGTGTGTATGTATGTGTGCGTGTGCTGCTTTGGATTCCTCAAAGTTCTTGTGACTTAAAACAATGTGAACATCACAGCAACAGAAAGAGAATGTTCTGTTGGAGAGACATAGAAAAGAACCAGGAGACAGCATTTTGTAGAGACAGGAAGGCAATAGTCATTCCAGAAAGAGGATGCTGGGCAATTTCCAATGCTTCTCTGATGTCTGGGTAAAAAGTAAGGCTTGAGAAATGGGACAGCCGGGGACCTTTAAGACAGTCATTCCAGCAGGTGAGAGATAGTGCAATTCAAATGTCCTAGAACTGAGAACTCGGCAGGCATTATGGACTAGGGCATGAAGTGCTGAGCAAGCCCATAAAAAACTGCATTCAGTTTGTAAGAGAAAGTGATGCATTGGGGACCCAAGAGTACTAGTGTGTTTTTACTTCATAGAAGAGAAGCAGGAAGTGAGGAAACCATGGAGACGGTGGGGGGGATCATAGACTGGTTCTTAGAAGAGGGCTGTCTGTGCTGGCTGAGGGTACAGGGACCGTGCATGAGAGCGTTGACTGGACCAGGACAAGCCCAGAGGAGAAGCGGTTGCAATAATGAAGGTAGCCAAAGAAACTGAAGACAAACTGCATTGACCTCACCACCTGCTGAGAATGGAGGCTGATACCGCGTGTCTGAAATTGCCAAGGTAAGGGCAGAACTGAAGCCGTGGGGCCCGGTCCTTGGCATTAACTACTTAGCCCAGCAGTTGGGGCCTGAAAAAGGTGTCACACCAGTGTGATGGACTGTATAAGGCCTGCTGAGGTCCCTGAGCTACACTGTGGTCAGCACAACCTTGCCTTCAGTCCCCTCCCTGCTGCCTAACTGCAAAGGTATCGCTTTGTACCGGGACAGAACATCGGGAGCACTCAAGTGCCCCCCACACCAGTTCTCAATGCCCCCTTCCCTGATGTGATTAACTAGGGCCTGTGCCTTTAAGGAGTGTCCCCTTCTGCTGCCCTTCCCCCCTTCAATTACAGCACTAATTTCAGTAATGGAGCATTAATAGAGTAATGGGTGAGTGAGGCTGGCCTGAAGGAACTGTGGAGCTCAGCACAAATTGAGTAAATAAACCATATATTAGATTTCTAAACAATACTTTTAGTCTAGTCTCTAGGGAAAGAGAGTCGTCAAGACTTCCTTAAGTCATCCCTGCAAAATGTATGTAAAGAAGTCTTTCTTCAGGACTGGCTTGTTTGTGGAAGCAGAAAATCTCTCTCTCTCTCTCTCTCTCTCTCGCTCTCTCTCAGAGTCATCATTTCCAGGGACACGGGGCCATAAGGCAGTTGCTGCCCTGCATATTTCTCTTCTCATTTCTACTTCTCTCAACGTTGACAGATGTACCTCAGATAAGACTCTTCTGGGGACTCAAGAAGGGTGGGCATTCAGATATGTTCTAGGGAATGCTAGCTAAGGGAGCTTGTGGGGATCAATGGGAACCTGGCAAGGGAAGGGGCCAGAAATGGAAGTAGGTTTGGGAGGATGAGGGGAGATTATTGGAAGATGGACTTATTATGGGATAATGACTCTGTTAATACCACTACCTGTCAAAAGTTAATGGGGTTCCCCTCAGAAATCCCTCCAGAAAAACTCAAGTACAGCCTGAAATATAGTGTGAACCCTTCTTCAGCCTAAGCTAGAATGAGATGGTGTCTCCAAACCAAAATAGCTAATCCTGTGTCTCTGTTGTGATAAAGAGTAATAGGTCAAAGGCCTAGGAGATACCGGAAGTCCAAGGAGATGGTCTCAGCTCCTCTATTTGTTAGCTTTAAGACATTGGGTAGATAATATAATTTCACAGTGCCTCAGTTTCCGTGTCTGTAAAATGGGAAGAGGTCTTTCTGCTTGATCCCTGAAGATTATTGTGAGGAATTAAGTGACCGTGTGCTAGCTGATGAGAGCCCTGCCTGCAGTGATTGGTTGAGATGACCATTGCAACTTGATTAGGTCTAGAATCACCACGGAAACACACCTCTGGGTGTGTCTGTGAGAATTATTTTCAGAAATATTTGACTGTAGAAGGAAGACACACTCTGAGTGTGCTTGACACCACCCATTGATTGAGACCTCAGCTGGAATAGGAAGGAGAAAGGAGTTGAGAACCAGTGTTCAGTTTTCTCTGCTTCCCGAGTGTGGACGTGGTGTGAGTCGCTGTCTCACTGTCTGCTTCTGTGTGTCTCCTGCCATGATGGACTCACTTCAGACCGGGATGGACTCACCTCAGACTTTGAGGAAAACAAACCTTTCTTTCCTTATGGTACTTCTGTCGGGAATTTTTTCACACCAATGAGAAAAGTAATTAACAATACTTGTAGACACATACTTTGTGTTTCTGTAGCGTGTTGAATCCATCTCTAGCTGATGAGGGAAAGGAGAAGGTGACCGGATTGTGAAGTATGGATGATGGCAGGAAGTCCTTGAAATATTAGCCCAGGGTCTTGTCTTAGGCAAAATTCTATTTCTGGGAAGAGACACCACGACTAAGGCAACTTATAGAAGGAAGCGTTTAAGGGGCTTACTTACTGTTTCTGAGGGCGAGTCAGTGATCATCATGGCAGGGAGCATGACGGCAGGAGGGTCAGCATGGTGCTGAAGCAGTAGCAGAGAGTTTACTTTTGATCAGTAAGCAGCAGTCTGGGGGAGAGAGACAAAGACAGAGTTAGACAGAGGGAGACAGACATACACATACAGACAGGGCAAGAGCGAGCGAGAGAGAGAGAGAGAGAGAGAGAGAGAGAGAGGGAGGGAGAGAGAGAGGGAGGNGGAGGGAAGGAAGGAGAGGGAGGAAGAGAGAGGGGCCTGGCATGGGCTTTTGAAACCTCAAAGCTCACCCTCAATGGCATGGCTCCTCCAACAAGGCCAAACTCCTAATCCTTCCTAAGCAAGGGCACCAAATGGGAGCCAAACCTTTAAATACATGAGTGTATGGGGGTCTTTCTCATTGGAACCACCTCAAGTCATAAAATGCTCCCTATCCACAATGGTAGCACCCCTGAAGCTCTGAGACAGAGTGTCAGTGTCGTGGCTATCATCAGTCTTGCCTTTGTTTCCTTCCCCAGTCTACGCTAGTACCATATGTGCTGAGGGCCCAGGTACGAAGTGCAGAAGTAGAGCTCTCTTGCTTCCACATGGCCTGCTGTGTCGGGAAGGGCTCACTGACCAGGCTGTGCCCTGTGAAGATGCCCTTAGCTAATACTAAGGCATGGATAGCTATGCCAACTTGGTTGTCTTCCATTGATTCTGGTAACCTCTCAGTGTTGGTGGCTTAGAGCTTGGGTTCTGACTTCCAAGTGGGATTACGGCCTTGTCCTTCCATCTCCTAGCCCTTTGCCCATGTATGAATTTCCGCTCATCCTCGAGCACCAGTTTCTTGCATACCAATGTGTGAGGTGCTTAAATTTAAATATATATATAATAGTTTTATTATTTCTTTGAGAAGTCCATGTAATGTATTTTGACTTCCCCTAGATCCTCTTGAATCTATCCTATCCTATTTATTATTATTTTTAAATAGTCCACATAGCCCAATTTATGCTGCCCATGTATGTACTATACTCATGGGAGCAGGGCCGTCTGCTGGAGCATGGGCCACATGCCAGGGGCTACAGAAAGCTAACTCCCCTTCCCCTAGAAGCCATCAATGGTCAAGAGCTGTTTGTTTAGAAGGAGGGTTTGTGAGCCCCTCCCTAAGCTAAGCTACAATGTTGCCTGTCTTGATTTTGTGCGCGTCTTATATAGGCAGCTTCGACTGCTGTGAGCTCCTGAGTGTACCAGTCTTGTTATGCCCAGAAAACATGTTTTTCCACTGTCCCTTCCCAACCTCTCTGGATTGCACAGTCTTTCCAATTCCTCCTCTTCTGTGATGGTTCCATTTGTGGCTGAGTACTTCATTAACACGTATTCTCTGCCTTGATCAGGTGTGAGTTTTTCCGTTAACTGTTGTCAACAACAAAGAAACTTCTTTGATGAAGTCTGAGAGGTGCACTGGTCTATTAATTGGAAATACAAAATTTGAGGTAAGCTTGATTCTGTGTCGATTTAGCAGAATAATAGTAGTAGGTTCAACCCTGGGGCCTGTGATGGCCATGGGCTCTTGGCCATATTTATAGTATCAAGTATGTGTTTCCTCCTGTTGAGAGGACTTAAATCTGACCAGAAAGCAGTTGGTTAACTCTTTAACATTTTATACCACTCTTATGCCCATGGGCATGTCTTGCCACACCAGTAATCATTCAGACAATCTGTATTTTACATAGAGGAAGGGTAGACTAAAATCCAAAGAAAAACTGAACTCGAATCCAATGAAGACTTAGCTTGCCTTGACTTGGGCTCTCACATCTTTCCTGTGTCTCCTTGCCCCCTCTGATCATAGATTCTTGTTTCTGGAGGAGAAACATGCTATTCAGCTATCCATTACTGTAACAAATACATAGGATAACTAACTTCTAAGTTTCAGTTGGACTAGCAGTGCTGCGTGTTCCCACTGATTTTATCCTTGACGAGGTAAGTACATCATGTTTAAGAAGTAAAAGATAGGAAGAGAACAGAACGGAGTCCCGCAGGACCCTTTGAGGGTGATCCTTAAGTGATCTAAAGCATTCCCTACTGGGTCTCATTGCTTAAAGGTTCTACCAGATTGCACTTAAACTTTTACCATACCAGCCTTCGGGATACATGGCAGATCCATACTGTAGAAGACCATAACCCATTTTCCTCTCAATCACTAGTTCAGTTGGGTTCCCAGCAGGCTAGCCTGTGCTACATAGTGGGTCCTAGGCCAGACAGTTGGTATCTTAGACCCTCAGACTGAACATAATCATGACCTGGAAGACACTTTGTATGCCCATGTGTGTACTTGACACATGTGTTGCATTTATCTTGTTCAAGCAATGAAACCTGGGAAGATCTTCCCAAGTCTTACATTATATGAAATGAAAAACTTGAGAAATAAATTATAAGCAATACATATCATGCAGCAAATTTGGAGTTTTAATGTTATACTCAAATTTGCTTCTTAGAATGAAACTATCTAAGTTAAATAAACTGGAAAATAACAGACTCATTATTTAATTATGAACAACCTAGGTTTTGATGGATTTCATAAATAATTTCTGAAATTTTAGGAACCAAAGCATGAAACACAATTTTAGCTATACCTTGTATTCTAATTTTGTATCATCCGTCCCTTTAGGAAGGAGACAGACATACCCTGGGGTGATTTGAGTGTGGCTGCTCAGGCACTTTTGAAGTATTGTTTGAAAACTTCTGGCTAATCCAGCATTTGAGAGTCCAACAAGAACATGCACCAAGCTCCATAGAATAAAACCCAAATTACCTGCTGGGAGGCCTGCAGTTCAGGGGATTGTGGTGAAGTTGGTATTGAATAAAACTGGCAAGTTGAAGGCTGAGACTATCACAGGCTGCCAGCTTTCAACCAGGATCCTAGAAGCCCCCATATTGATACCCTAGTCTCAGATAGTTCACTCAACTGTCCTTCCTAGGTCTGTCTCCTGTCTATACTTCTGGTTCCATCTGGTGACTCCATTTTCTGCCCAGACCTTCAAAATTACATGCCAGCTGTGTGATTTCCATTTGACCGTGGTCATTGAGTCTCGGTTTCCACTATGTTCTTCAATCTGCTTGCTAGGCCAGGCCACCGATTGCACGCATGCCATCCACAGACACCCAGCAGTCTACTCAGAAGCTTAGAAACCTTGTCTGTATTTCAAGTTGAGAGAGAGAGAGAGAGAGAGAGAGAGAGAGAGATTACATTTGACACCTAAAGCAGTACATTTATTATATTCTTTTTTTAATCTATAGGGTTTATTGCACAGTTGTTGGGGAGGTAGCAGAAAAGTTAGCAACAAATTAAATAGAAAACTCCTATCATTACAGGCATTCTAGGCACTAGCAGAGGGACACAGAGACAGGATACAGCCCTCTCTTTATTAAACAGAGGTATAAATGCCAAGACTGTGCTAGAGTTCCCCATGCAGGATCCGATTACTAAGTGGAGTAAAAACAAACAAACAAACAAGCAAAACCCAACCTGTTTCATGGCGCTTTGAGTAGGCAGTGTCACCAGTTTCGGTTGGTGTGATGATCTTGCTGTCCCCTTCCTGGCCCCCTGCTGTTCACAAACACCTTGAAAGGACCCTGTTCTAGCCCCTTCTTGAGACTCAAGGACTTCTGAGCACACATAAAGAGACAGCAGGCAACCCTACTCACAAAGGCATTGCCTATCAATGATTTGTGTCTCTTCCAGAAAAGGCTGCATTGCTATAACTCTGGAGGATAAATTCATGAGTGTAGGAAAGTTCCAGGGGTCAGGATGGATGTCCCCCAATGTGGGGAACAAGTCTTCAGTATCCTTTTCCTGATAACACAGGCAGCCAAGATCACTTTTGGGTGCAATGGGTTTTATATTCCTAAGTGATTGCTAAAAGTCTGTGTTGACTCCTATATGGGTTCATTTTTGTTTCCATAATAAAATAGAGACAAGATGCTGTATAAAAAAATGGTGTTTATTTTGTGTCCTGATTCTGTAAGGGAAAGACTTAGAGGATGGATGATTTCCCTACTGTAGAGTCCTGAGAATAGGGAGGGCATTGTACAGCCAGAGGCAGGGATTGTTTTATAAAGGTACTAAGATTCAGTCACGGGGCTCTATCCTCACTACTCCTTCCTGTCCTGAGCATGTCTCAAAGGCCCTCACTTTTAAATACTGAAGTAGGAATCATTTTCCAACTTTAAAAAATTTTAAATGTGTTTATTTTTGTGTATATGTGTGCCTGAGTGTAGTGTGTATGCCACATTCATGCAATGTCCATATTGGTCAGAGAGGGGTTGTTACCTTGGTGCTTTCGTGGAACTCATAACAATGGAAGCAGGTCTGTCTTTGACTCTTTTGCCTGCTCTTGGGACTCTTTTCCTCCTATTGGGTTGACTTTTCTAGTCTCAATTTGAGGGCTTTTGCCTTGTCTTACTGTATGTTGTTTCGTTGTGTTTGTTTGTTATCTCTTGGAGGCCTGCTCTTTTCTGAAGGGAAGCTGAAGGAGAATGGATATGGGGAAGAGGGGTCTGGAGGGAGCTGGGAGGAGTGGAGGGAGGAGAAACTAGGTTCAGGACGTATTGTATGAGAGAAGAATCTATTTTTAATAAAAATAAAACTAATAAATTACACAGAAGACTTAATTTTTAAAAAGTTAGATGAAACAATCTTTGTTCCTGATGTGAAAGAAATTCAGGGAATGTTTCTCTGCTAGATCAGTATTGTAAGAAATGAATCATGTTTTATTTTCAGTATAAGGTGCATTTAGAGTTCATCAGAGAATCACAGATGAGCAAAGGGCACTAGGCCCCTGCCTTCCTTAGCTGGCAGCTGGTACCTCCTTGTCTAAGTGCTCTCAGTTCGTCCTGGGGTTTTAAGGTTACAGGCAGTCTTCTACATGACTGAGTTCACAGTCAGAAAGGGAGGGAATTCCAGCCTCAGAATACATATTGGATAAGCCTTTACATCTTGAACCAAGAGAAGAGGGAATCCTGGGGGGGACGGACAATACTAGACACCAAGAAGATTGTACCTCCCCAAAATTCTTGCCAATAAGGAATTCAGGAAGCAAGGATATCAGATTCGGAATGTTAAAAACCACTCTCCTGCCACGTCAGCACACTAGCTACCCTCTTGTCTTCTCTTCACACAGATGTTTGACTACAAGATTGGGAAATAAGTTGCCCCACGCACACTACTCTGTGTCTCCAATGCTCTTATTATGAACTCAGGATCATCATTTCTCACAGAATTAACAGATGGACTTCTCAACTATTAAGTACTAAATAACCGCTACAGAGACAATGGCAACAAAGTCACCCATGTTTTCTATACAAGGCCTGATGGGCATAGCAGGTTTGAAATATTATTTAGTCTGACTTAAACTTTTTGTTGCTGTTGTTGTTTGAGACAGGGTTTCTCTGTGTAACAGTCCTAGCTGTCCTGAGCTCCCTCTGCAGACCAGGCTGGTCTTGAACTCACAGAGATCCACCCACCTCTGCCTCCCGAGGGCTGGAATTAAAGGTGTGTGCCACCACTGCTTGGCTTGACTTAAACTTTTAGAGCTTCCAACAGGCCTCAGTGTCTTGCCAAAAGTATCCGACCTTGGACCTCTTGCTGGTAATAAATGCCCAAATCTCTGCTTAGGTGGTCAAATGTTGTCATGGGCTGTAGTCAGTTCCCTGATTGATGTTGCCCTTTTAAGCTTTTATTGTGAAAAATATCAAGCATTGAAAATGATCATAATGAGCCCCATCCATAATCCAGAAAGTGTATAATAATAATAATAATAATAATAATAATAATAATAATAATCCACACAAATGAAGCAAGATCACATCTCTGTGAAAGCTATAGTCATGCCAGAATGGCATTCATTGAGCTTGGGACAAAGCACACCTATGTGTATTCTGTAGTCCCTGAAGTCAGTACCTTTTTTCTTTAATGCTCTTTTGATGTTTTATAGGAGCCTAATTAGGACAGTTTCATAACTCAGTCCCTTGAGCACTGACACCTTAACACAACCCTGGTTTGCTAAGAACTGGCAGACATCAACCAACTGTTAGACAATTGCGGTGATGTTCCTCAAGGCTCATGTGGGGAGCTCAATCCCACATGTGGCACCAGATGCAAGTTTCTGAGCACCATGAATGTTCACAAAATTGATCTCAGTTATTCCATGCCTAATAATACCACTCAGGCCTTCAGTGGAATAGAATATTGTTTGCCTATTAGTCCAAGAGAGACAGGGATTTGGTGATCTCATGACTACAGGCTCCCTGGGGTTGTTGCCCACCCTGCAGGATGTCTTATTTGAGAGCCAACTGTCCTGTGCAGTCTTCATTTATAACTTCTTGTTAAGTTTGGTGAGATGCCAGAATTCCCTTTTCTTGTCTACTATCTGAAAGGAGGATGTGGAGGGGCAGAGAATGGCAGGGGAAGGCAGGACATAGGGTGTCTTATCTTCAAAGAGTTCGGCCAGGATAAGAAAGATGCGATTCAGCCCAGCTGCATATCCAGTCTGGCATTACACCATGCAGGAGTGTTGTGACATCTTTGGAATGAGACATTCTTGTTTGATACGGATATCAGAGCAGCTAGCATCCTAGCAAGTGAAATCACCATGTTACCACATTTTGACCCTCTTCTAAATGCCAGTCCCTGGGCTTGTGAGTTTAAACGGTATTTTATTTAAGTTTTCCTATTGCCCTATTTGGACTTCTGAAGGAGCAGAAATGCTTAGTTTGATATTTTACAGAGGATGACCCTAAGACCACGGAGCTCAACCCCAGCCTGAAGGGTTGAAGACACAGCTTCCACCTGCCCTAAGCAGTGTAGCTACAAATGCGATGCTTGTTTGGTGAGGCCTTTCCTGCAGTGGACACTGGGCCATGCATCGATGCCAAGGACCAGTTAGGGAATGCATTCAATATAAGTAGATGTGAGATGGAATTCTTTATATATATATATATTTTATTTATTTATTATGTATACAATATTCTGTCTGTGTATATACTGAAGGCCAAAAGAGGGCACCAGACCTCATTACAGATGGTTGTGAGCCACCAT
>LOEQ01004360.1:39069-50894 GCA_001685075.1 Bramus lutescens | reverse complement strand
CTTCTGGCCTGCAGACATACATGCAGGCAGAATATTGTATACATAATAAATAAAATATTTAAAAAGATTATTTAAAAAAAAGACTTTCTATTGGCTTAAACCCATGTCTGAGCGGTCTTTTCTGGTGGATACCCCATAATCAAAAGAAGATAAAACTAAATAAGGACACAGAGAATCTGTATAAAATGATTAATAACTTTTGCTTAATAAATCTATTGGAAAATTTTAAGATTAGAAAAAGTATTTTTATGTCAAAAGAATATTTTTAAAAAACTATTTATTAACACAACACAACACACACACACTGAACTTCAAGACACACGCATTAAAGAGTAGAAATTACTTGACCAAGGTTTCAAATCAGTTTTAAAAGTTAAAACTCAAAAGAAAATTACCAAAATGGCTAAACAAAAATGTTAAAAATCATAGTTGTATGTATATTCCCAAATATAATCTGTTGCATCCGTATGTACATACAAATGCATATGTACATGTAAGAACAATTAGTGAAAAAGAGGCTATGAATTTGAAGGAGAGAGGGAAGGTTTTGGAGGGAGGAAATGGAAGGAATAAATTTAATTAAACTATAATATCAAAAATAAAAAATAGTTGCAGATAATTTCTAAAATGGCAGTATGAACGTTGCCTTTCAAAAAGAAGTAGTATTACCAAAGTCATGTGATTTCACTATTCTTTCTGTGACTTGCTTCTCTTCCTGTAATAGAATTTACCTCACATCCATGTTTTTTCCATATGTCTAAAGCCCCCATATCCATGTGTCTTCAGCTCTCCCCCCCATATCCAAACATCTTCAGCCCCCCTCATATCCCTGTCCATTAAGGGTTAATTAGGAAATTTCTATCCAAGCAGAAATTATTAATTAGAAAAGAAGAGACATCACTGTAAATCCAAATACTTCTTTGAAAAGGGCCAAATTACACTGGCAAACTTCACAAATGTAGTCACCATAAATTCAAATCCAAAAACACTCCAGAGAAAATATCAATAATAAGAAGTGGATTTAAGCAATGAAACAAAAATCGTAAAAACATTAAGAAAATGCAATGAGCATCTCTAGATGCATTTTAATACCTCAACTAAGTCAAGACTGTAAAGCAATCAACAAAATTTATGTGGCCAAAGTCCATAAAAGATGTTGAATAGAGAGAACAGGGACAGAAAATGTAGAAAATGCAGCTGAAGGTTTGTTACTAAAGGTCCTGAATACAGAGAAATTATTCTATGGCGAAGAAACACACAATTCCTGTGCTGTTGAAATTGCGCTATAGAAAAGGAAAGGAACACAAATCTCAAGCCAGTTTAAAAAATGAGCGTGAGCCTGATACTTTACATGTTAGAATCAATAAGGGAGACAACTATAGATGAATGCAAAGCAATGTGAATGAGGTCATCTTATGTACTACGTAAGCAAATCGTAGCTCCAGGTTTTATTGATTATGTGCCATGACTCTTGACAAACAAAGATATTACAGAACTAACTATGCATGAACTTACTCAGGTGACTATCAATGCGCCCAATCATATCATTAGAGTGAGCAAAATATTTTATCAAATGGTTTTAAAAATCCAATATTTAGTCTCTATTTTTAATTATCTGAAAAAATATAAAGATAATTAGTCATGTTCAAGATACTGAAATTAATGTCTTAAAATGAATAGTACAAAATAGAAGCATTTTCCTCTAAGTTATATGAGGATACTCACAGTAGCCATTAATACTGAACATCATCTTAAAGCTTAAATAATGATAGTAAGATAAGGAGATACAATGAGAGGTATAAAAATTAATTAAAAAGTACAAGTTTTAGCATAAGAGATTCTATTCAGAAATATCTAGGAGACAAAACCTCCAGACTAGGTTTTCCATATGAAAACAGTAACAAGTAAGAAAACAGAGAGGAAGATCAAGCATCTCAGCAATGACTTAAAATATAAAGTACCTAAAAATAAGTTCAGTGGGAAGCATTCAAGGTATCTTGAGGAATCCATAAATTCTTCAGCTTTAGAGACATGACATCCCCATGGAAGTGTTTTCATTAAAAATAATATTGTCACCAAAATGAGCTACCAAAGTTGCACAGTGTCAAATGTCACCATAATGGGATTCTTAAATCATTTGATTCCCAGTCATTCTTGAAACAGGAAAATTGGAGAATAACTGAGAACTAAGTGTTTTTATTGGGGAGGTGGGTGTCGTAGTATATATTTGGTCAGAGAGCACCTATGGAAATCGGTTCTTTCTTTCCACCACATGGGTCCCAGGGGTCACACTCGGGTCTTCAGGATTGGCAGCAAATGCCTTTATCAGCTGAGCCATCATGCCTTCCCAAACTGAGAATTTTTAAAAATTGTGTAGTAGAAAGGAGTTCCTAATTCCTCTGTCAGAACATCCCTTAAGGTAGCACAGTAGTGATTCAAAGAGACAGAGGCACCTGGGGAAGACACCAGGACGTTCAGAAATGGATCCAAGCTGAGGTAAAAATGAAGCATTTCTAGTAAAAGAAAATTTTGATTGAGAAAGGGTAGATGATTCCATGAAGTCTTTGAAGCAACTGTTACCAACTCTATAGAAAAAAATTAAAATGCTTTCTAGTTCACATTAGGAGTTCATGTGATTTTAAAAGTTGTTTTTCCAAGAAATGCAAAATATTTAAGAAAGAAATAGACACAGAAAATGAGTACACTGTATGAGCACAGAAGTACATACAGACACAGGGGTACACATGTACACAGAGACACACTTACAGACAGACAGAGACACACAGATACCCACTGAAACAGGCACACACACACACACACACACACACATATATATACACACAGACACAGACACACACACACACATATATACACAGACACACGTAGAAACATACACAGGGACGCATACACAGACACTCATAGACACACAAGCATATGCACACAAACACACACTTATACATACACACAAAGTGTATATAACTTTGTTCTAACACACAGGAAAACATTAGTTAGGTGTTTTGCTTTTGCTTTTGTTTTCATTTTTTTAGGTTTTCAAGACAGAGTTTCTCTGTGTGGCCCTGGCTGTCCTGTGGACCAGGCTAGCCTCAAACTCAGAGATCCACCTGCCTCTGCCTCTTGAGTATTGGGATTAAAGGCCTGTGCCACCACTGCCCAGATAGTTCTGTGTTTTAATCTTGTGTGAGAGAGGACAGTAAATAAAACAGAAAGATACATGATAAACTAAGCGGGGAGGTAAAATCCTTGAAAAATATTAATCCCTGTAATATAATAAAATTTCTTTTATTCAGGATCCATTGAGTGCTTTGTCAGACTGTGTCTTGGAAACTCAAATGAGTATACAAAGTTGAATCTCTCCCACCATGGAACCGAGTACCTTGACCAATTTGTTTTAAAAACTGACAATGTGGACTGGGAAGGTAGCTCCATGGGTAGAAGTACCTGTTATGCAAAGATAAGGACCTGAGTTCAGATCCCAGAGTTCACAGTAGTTATGTATGGCGTTGTGTGCTTGTGACCACCACTGAGGAGCTGGAGACAAGATGGTCCCGGGGCTCTTTGGCCAATCGGTCCAGGCAGCTGGTGAATTTCACGTTCAGTGAAAGACACTCTACCAAAAATAAGATAGGAATAAGGGAACAAAACATAGAGTGCAAGGGAAAGACATTCAGGGTTGACCTCGGTCCTCTCTGGTTGCACTTAGCTGCTTGTGTACCCATCCACAGATGGACACAGCACACACAACTGCAAATACTAATGAAAGTGAAAAAGATAGTGTGATGGTTGGAGTTAACTGCCAGCTAATAGGTTCTAGAATCACCTTGAAGGGAGGCCTCTGGCTATGCCTATGGCTGGCGGTTACCAGCTAATAGGTTCTAGAATCACCTTGAAGGGAGGGCTCTGGCTATGCCTATGGCGGTTACCATCACTGCATTAATTGAAAACCCACCCACTGTGGTGGCACCGTCCTGGTCTGGGATCTTGAACTGGAGGAAGGGGGCTGAGTGCTGCTTGTGGTTACCCCTTCCCGTTTGCCTTGTGAGCAGCTGCTTCAGGCCTCCATTGCCTTTCTTTCCCTTCTGTCATGGACTGCACCCGGAAGTGGGAGCCAAAAGCCTTTCTCCTTTCAACTGGTATTCCGCGTATTTTTATCTCAGCAACCGAAAAAGGAACTGAGATAAAATATTGATCTTCAGTAGTAATCAAATATGGATGAAAAGGTTTTAAACTTTCACAATTTAAATCAGCAAAGAGTTTTTTAAAAGCTTGATTATGCTTGCTGTTGCCAAGGGAGTGGGGAGGAGTCTAAATCGGGAGAACTTTCCAGAAGGCCGTTTACAGCCAGTCTAGGGGTGTTACATAGTGAGTCTTCTACAGCAGTTTGTGCCAAGGAAGCAAACAGCTGATTGCCAACACAGATTGTCTACAAGGATGTTTGTCACAGCTGCTTACAGCAGGGACACTTAGGAAGCCGTAGGAGAGTGTTGAGCGAACAGAAATGACATTAAATGAAAACACAATTGACACTTTATTCTGGCAGATTCTTTTTTTTTAAAAAAAAAAACATATTGTTTACATAAAATTTGAGAAAGATAGGTGCTGAAATACCAAAGAAGGCTTGGTTTTATGTTACAGTTACAGAAAATTTTCATCCTTGTGATTTAGAAGGTGTAGATTTTGCATTTTTTAAAGAGTATTGTTTCCATTAAAGTTGGTGTACAGCTGAGAGATGTTCATATGCCTTCTAGAGCTCATACTTTCTTCAGCTTTGATATATTACTTAAAATGCCGCTCACAGGTTCTAAGGAGAGTCCTTTGCAACACGGCATTAAATCTCTCAAGCCTGCCAAAAGACTGTCTGGGCAGGAAGGACCTGCAGGTGCCTGGAATGGGTGAGGGGAGAAGGATGAGGACAGTATTGGAAAACAGGATCAGAAACTGTCATTCTATAAAATTTTGTTCAACCTGCATTGTTCATTCATTTTGCTCTTCTAGCAAAATCACACTTTTCTACAGTTCTATGTTTTGGAGGTCCTCCTACGATTTATGCTCATGACAAGTGCTTTAGCTGTCTCAGCAGCCCTGGCTCCTTGGCATCACTCTGAACCTTCCAATTGCCACATCAAGTGTTGTATGTGGATGCTCCGCTTTGCAGGTGAGCCGGTTCCCGATGGTGTAGACACAAGCGTTGGTGCTGTGGGTGGAGGGGGTGGGCAGCATCCCAGGCCCTCATGGAGCACATCTTCCAGCTGGCCTTGTGAAAGGTTGTCACTCTTAGCTCGCTTAATCTTCACACTAGCCAGGCAGGCCAGTGCTTCAGCTCCATCCTCGGCCACAGTAGCCCGATAGGCTGCACGGCAGATCACCCGGTGAGCCCATAATGCCATCCTTTCCTCACGTGGTCTTTCCCAGTAGCATCTGGGGAAACGGCCGCACTGTGACTCTTCTGCAGCTGCCCGTGACCATGGATTGGGCTCAGAGCCAAGAAGTGTTTGGCAACTCGGGGACGAGCCTGTGATGGTGGAGGTCATTGAGTTCTTCTTTCTCCCTTTGCGCGCTTCTTCTGTGTGGACTGTGTGTGAGGGCCGGAGCTGATGATGAATCTAAGTCAGACCAGAAGGAAAGCACGGGCAAATGGCAGAAAGCAGCTCTTTTCTCTGGATTGTTTACATGAGAGAGAAATAATCTTCTATATTGTTTTTAAAAAAAACAGTTAGTTATCTTGTTTTTAAAGTTTGCAGGACCGACTTAGTCTTAATTTGTTCTGTAAGGTTCTATGACTGTTGAGGGACAAACAGTATCTAATAACAGGGCTTATAGCATCAGTGTCCCAGGTCCTAACCAAGGGCTCTGTAATCCATGCTCTGAGAAGATTTCACAGTACGGGGCACGGGGTCCTACATTTTGGGTGTGGATCCTTATGTTCTCCATCCAGAGCCCTAGATTCTTCTGTGTCAGCAATTGGATCGGTAGCCATTTCCTGGTACAGATGCTTTCTTCAGTTCCGGTCCACACTTGCTGTGCTTTCTGGCTGCAGTGTGACACAGCTCTAGTGTGCTTCATCAGTCCTTGAGGGTCATCCATCACCATCATGCGCCAGAACAGAAGGAATCTGCTCTTCTTACAATGAAGGGTGGCATTCAGGGTCACCAAGGTCTGCTTCTCTGAGACAGTTCAATCAGAAACTTCACCCTGTGAGGACATTCTCAGGGAAACCCAGACCCAGCCTAGGACCACAGTGCAGCCCAGTGGAATTCTGACATCATGCACTTCTGCATTGTTTGGGTAATTCAGCATGTTGCCATGTTTATCCCCTGCAGTTAGGTCAATACCGAAGGAAGTTCATGGCTCTGTGTTTTCCGTAACTTGTGCCTGATGCATCCGTTGAATGCATTCCGGGCTTGTAAACTGTTCCCTTCCGGATTTGCTCATCCTCTCCTCCCCCACCTGTGACAGGTGTCCGGCAATAATGCATCTGATGGCACGGAGCCTTAGTGGCCTGAGGGAGGAAAGTCGCCAAGCAGAGATCGAAATCGCATTTTTATTTGCATTTTTACTTTTCTGCAGCTTATTGTCTTGCAGCCTTTTGTTCCACTAGGCCATAGTGGACTGGGCTGAATTTCTGAATGATTCCATTATTTTCTTTCAAGACACTCAAAGAAGTTGAAAAGCTTGTTCTAAGGAATCAACAGGTTCGATGTTGTTCCTGTAACAGGTCTGAAACTGAAGCACTGCCCAGGCACACAGGGTGGGAAATATCGCGCTGTCTACTCTTAAGTGTAGGTTTTGTTTGTGACTCCTTCGCGAAGAATAATCATTGTTATTTTAGGAAGACCCTGGGTTTATCCAGCTCTTGTTAGCCATGGATAAACACAGATTCTCACAATGAAGTCGAAGTGTGAAATCTGTGCTCTCTTGCAAAGTAAACACATATTATCATCTCACATGTCCGGTTGTGGCATTAATAAAAAGAGTTTGTCTTGGCTCAAACCCATGTGCAGGCTTTTTGATAAGATGTGAAAATGGGATTATAGGTAATTGTCCTTTTACTGTGACTCTGAGGTTGTTTATAGCGCTCAGCAATTCCGACAGCTTCTGGGGGATGAATTGCTAGTGTATTGTGACTCTCGCCAAAGGACAGTCTGTCACTTGAATTTTATCATAGTCTTCCTCCACACACTGACGACAGATGCAGAGACAGGAGGGAAAGAATTAAGTCCAGCTAGAGGCGTTGGCCTCACTTGTCTGATGGTCAGGAAGTTAGACCTATGATTCTTCTTTGTATGAACAAAGGGTACAGGTTCTCTGCTTAGTGTTTATTTTTAACGTTGCATTTCTAACTGCACTACTAACTGGTGTGGCTAAGCTACATCTCCTGGGGTTGAAGAGAGCTTGGGAAGGGCAGGAATAAAAGTTCATACAGCCTTTTGGGAAGCTAGATAAGACAATGGATGCCATACAAAATTACCAAGAATCCCTTTCGCAGTGCACATCCAAGGTCAGGTGGACCAAGAAGACATAGTAACTTGGTGCTTCAGGGGCATCTCGTGTACTTTGCTGGTGATGGGTTGACTCTCCTTGTTGGAGGAGGTCAACACTCAGTATGGCAAAGCCTCCAATTTCCTATCTGCCTTCAGCCTCCCTGGGTCTTGGCCAAGGGTGTGGGCAGTTCTGAAGCCAAAAGCCCTGTGTTCTGCAGTTCTCATGTGTCAGGGTACTGAGGGATGGACATCAGTCCCCATTTTTCTTTTATGTTTCAAGGTGTCCTCCACATTTATCTCTTCATAGGCACCTTTTTTCTTAGCCACTTGCAGACCCACAGAGAACAATCTCATTCTGTGTTGTCTACTTCAGCAGCTGGAAGCCATGTATGAATGCTGACATTAAAACAAATTAAAACTAAATATAGTTGTTCCTTAGTGCACGTAGGGAGTGGTGCCAGGTGCACCCAAATATACTAACATCTATGGATGCTCATGTCCCTTACATAAGACAGTGTAGTGTTTGCATATGATCCAAGAATTTTCTTCCATATATTTTAGCCTCTAGATGTTACCCACTAAAATGTAAATACTATGTAAGTGGTTTTATATTGTATTGTTTGGGTAATGATGACAGAATAAAAACTATACATCTTTGGTATACATAAATGTTTTTAAAATGTATTTTCATTACTGTGCAAAAAATAACAAAAAAGAAATGCATTTTAAATCTACAGTTGGTTGAACCTAGTGGTGTGGAATTAGTGTTTTGAGAGCTAAGGTGAAGAGTTCAGTTTCTCAGTTGTACTAGTGAAACTGTACATGTGTTTCCAGTGCCTGCATGAATGAAGACAGAGTGTTTCTATCACAGAAAGCTTCCTATGCTCTACGGACGCCTGGCATGACTCCTCTAGAACACTTCTTACCTTACATTACCCACAGAAGTTCTGCTTCCCTATGAACTCTGTTGAATCACCATGTTACTGTCTTTATTTATTGTAGTATGGAGGAGCTGGGGGCATCCTGCTGCCCAGCTAGCTTAACCCCCAAAATAACCACACAGAAATTGTATTAATTAAATTACTGCCTGGCCCATTAGCTCTAGCCTCTTATTGGCTAACTCTCACACCTTGATTAACCCATTTCCATTAATGTGTATCGCCACTTGACTGTAGCTTACCAGCATGAGTCTTGTTTGACAGTATTGCTCTTTAAAAGCTAAGAATTAATTGTTACATTGACTTTCAGATTCCATGGCTTCTGAAGAAGCATCAACTGTTAATCTCATCGAGGATCCCTTGTATATGATGGGTCATTTCTGCTTTCTTTCAAGATTTTCTTCATCTGTTAGTAGTGATTATACTTTTCCAGATGAGGATTTTTGTGTTTGACTTATTTGATATTTACTGAGCTTCCTGTATGTATCAATTAATGTCTTAACAATTTTAGCAAGTATTTAGTCTTTTTTTAATTTTTCTTTTTTGAGACAGGGTTTTTTTTTGTGTAGCTTTGGTGCCTGTCTTGGAACCTACTCTGTAGATCACAGTGGCCTTGGACTCACAGAGATCCATCTGCCTTTGCCTTCTGAGTGCTGAAATTAAAAACATGCACCACCACTGTCCAATGTATTTAGTTATTTATCCAAATATTATCTACCGTCTTTCTCTTTTCCCTGTGGCATATATTGATTTACTTGATGTTGTCTCTGAAAGTCTGTGTGTTTCTCTTTATTTTTACTCTTTTTGTTCTTCAAACTAGATAATCTCAATTGACCTTATCTCCAAATGTACTGACTCTTTCATCTGATATTTTGATCTGCCAGACAGTTCACTTTATAACCATTAATTGTAAGCCATGGTTTGAAAAAAAAATCTCCAGTCTCCATGATGATTAGCTAATGCTAATTTCTATCATGACTATAGGTTATTTTATAAGCTACTATAGAGCAGAGGGAAGGGGGAGGACAAGGATAAGATAAAGCATCCTGAATCTTGCTGTTTGTTATGAGTTGAATATTAAGTGCCCCCTACAGACCAAGATGTTTGAACTTTTAGTCCATAGGTAGAAGCTGTTTTGAGAGGTGGATCATGGGCAGACCTTGTGGAGGACAGTGGTGGCAGAGGTGGATCACACATGGGCAGACCTTGTGGAGGACGATGGCGGAGGAGGTAGATCACAGGCAGACCTTGTGGAGGACAATAGCGGAGGAGGTAGATTATGGGCAGACCTTTGTGGACTATAGCCCAACCCTGCTTCTGATGCTGTGTTCTCTTCTTCCTCTCCACTAGACCCAGTTTTTCCTGCCATAGGCTGAGCTTCTCCAGACACCCCTTCAGGGTGGACTGCATTCTCTAAACCAAAGCCAAAATAAACATCTCTTCCCTTAAGATTATCCTATCAGCTCTCCAGCAGAGCAATGGGAACACTCACTAACATGCTGTTCTTACTGAGGCTCAGCTGTTCCTTTTGTATTGGTATGCTAATTCAAAAAATTCAAGTTCTTGAATTAGCTTTAAGAATTTAGCTAATTTTCAGAGTTCAGAAAATATATTCTTGATTTTTTTAGTTGTTTTTTTTTTAATGTTTTTGTGGAAGAGAGAATTGGCAGAGGTCTGTCTTCTGCCATTTTCACTGATTTCATCCAGCAGAAGAAACTCTGAAGACACTCTGCCCTCCTTCTTTCTCTGTGGTAACTGCAAAGCTGTTGGTTTCCATCACGATTGTGGGCTACTGGTCTCTAAACTTAAACGGAGCTGGGGAGTAGTAGATGGGAGAAAAGCAAGTTAGAAAAACCACAAAGCTCAAGTTTTTGTTATTGATATTCAACCCTTTTTCTTGAAATTAATAAAACAAAACCAATGGCAAGAACAACAAAATAAATCTCCCTGGAGGGATGAGGAATTTTTGGGTTAAATTCCAGAGTTCTGGAAATGTTCGTGGAAAATGTTTGCCACTTTAGTTTTTTTTTTTACTTTGATGGAAGAAATGATTTTCAGAATCCCCAAATCTACTAATTCTTCAATGTTTCACTCCCGAATGAAATTTTATGTAGATTGCCACAGATTATGCTTTTCTTGAAAAAGAATAAAAGAGTAAAGAAAAGAAAATCCATTACCATTTTAGGTTCCCTAAACTTAGTAAGCTCACTGAGATAAAAGATGCCAGCTATGACCCATTGCTGTATTATTTACGGTCAGTGAAGAATGCAAACCTAAATGTTTTAACTATTTGAATTTCATGAGGATGTCATGTCCAACAATGATACGGCCAGAAAAAGTACTAAAGACACTGAAACCAAGGTCAGTTCTCCCTTTGGACAGAGATGGTCACATGACCACAGCTGTGAACAGGTCCTAGCCAATGTTTGCTTTTGCTACCGTGTGCACACTTTCCAGGAATCAAATGGTTGGAGGGGTGTGGAGTGGCAGATGCTTTCATTCCCCTTCAGTCTTAGTTTCTTCTCTCAGTCACTCAGGAACGTAACACCCCACTTTGTCCTCCAGCTGACCACACCTGCTCTCGAGGGAGCCCTCTCTACCCCACATATCAACCCCAGAAAGTCAGATCCATTCGGAACTATTGCAGTTGTTACAAGCATTTGTAAACATCCTCAGCTCCTGTTTAAGACACCGAATATCCATTCGTCTGTTTAGGTGATTTCCTTGGATAGCTGTACAGTAGCCCGCCGATATGCCTGAGGAGCGTGTTCTTCCACTTTTTCTAAATGGTAAGAAAATGTTCTTTTTTCCTTTTCTGGAGTCTTTTCATTTATTGCAAGTGGATCCTTGTAAAGAATTTATGCTAATTCAGTATTTCTGAGGTTCTTTTTTTTAGGGTGTCTCATCAAAGTTCCCCGAGTAGCAGACTTAAGGGAGACTAGATGCACTAATCCCTGCAGAATGTTGTAATTCCTTGGACACCTCAGAGATGCACATCGTTTCTGCTGTATTTGCTGGGGGATAGTGTATGTCTCACCCTGACGAATGGCACCTGCAGGCTGTCGTCTCACCAGATAGGGAGCAGGTAAAATTGAATGCTGTCTTTTCTATTGTACTCCTAAATTATAAGCACTGAAGGCCTTGGGCATGTAAGAGAGCAGGTTGGTATATAGGTATACTCCTGGCACCCATACTGTGTCTAATGAGCTCAAATCTTCCTCCATTCTCAGCAAGATTTGAAAGAAGAGCTCTACTGCTAGTGAAGATTTTTTTTGATGAAAAAAATGACTTAAACAAAAACAGGGTTATGAAATGAAGGCAAAGTAGATCTGCATAAAACCAGGTGTCTTCTGTCCCACTCAAGTCTCCTGTGGCTTCACCCAGCGGC
>LOEQ01004360.1:6290-17033 GCA_001685075.1 Bramus lutescens | reverse complement strand
AAAGCAACACATATACAGAATGACATCCCACATCATCTCCCCTTTTCTGTCTAATTAAAAGGAAGGTTTTAACTTTAATATAATAAAATTACATATACAAAACAGTCATCAAACAAGAATTATAATTACAATATTTAGTCCTCTTATGAATTTTCCCTAATGCGAGCTCTGCTTATGCAAAAATCCCAATCAAGCCAAATTAAAATATCCAGGTTTAATGGGATTCCTGTCTCTCTGGTGGCCCTGAGGGGAAGCCACTAATGTGATCATCAGGGGGAAGGAAAAGAGACCATGTGATCCTCTTTTGGGATCCTCTTTTGACCCCAGGGAGGGGTCAGTACCTGGCATGCTGGGATTTGGAGTCCAGACCAATACAACTCTCAGGCCTGGGGACTGGGGGCTATGCTCCCAATTTAACAAGTCCATTTATATTTGGTAAATTAAGGAAAATATTTTCTCATCTATCCTATCTTTGTGAGTCTAAAGTTTCATATTTAATTATCAAACATACATATAATAGTAGCCATCATTCATTAAAATTCAAAGCTGGCTTTGGAGTTGGATGGTAGCTATCCTTCTCTAAACCCAAGCAAGTTGTTAAAAGAAAAATTCAGAGTTTCTGTCTCATAACAGGAGCCACCTGGTATGGGACAAAAGGAAGATAAAAAAATCTAGGGGCTACTATTATCAAAACTCCACTTTCAAAAAATTTTACTTCTCCCCATACCCATTTTTGCCTCTGTGGTACCTTTTGTTAGATATATGTCTATAAAAATAATGCTTAACTTTTCCACAATGAACAATAAATTTTCCTGCGGTAACCTTGGAGGGCACAGTTTGAAGGTGGAGTGGCACAGGAAACTTGTAAAAGTGTGACAACAGAATCTCACTGTAGCCCACAAGAAAAAAAAATTTTTTGTGATGGCAGCTGCCTCAAGACAAGGGCACAGATGTCCACTTGGTTGGCCCAGCGCTTCAGAACGATCTGGTCAGCCAAGCAGCCTGGAAAGGTGCCCAGCGTGAATTTTTGAAGGAAAACATCTAGTGTTCTCTCTGCAGCATGATCTTCTCCATCCAGGTTACCTGTGTGCAGCGACAGCCAGCCCTTTCCGTGCCCAATGTGGTGCAGGGTGTGCGCCTCCTCGTAGCTCACTGGCTTGTCCCCCTTGGCCACAGGGACTCGCGCTGCCTGGTTCTTGGCGCAGACTGCGGAGGTGTGCAGGGTGCGCCAGGTGCAAGGCAGCTCCTAGCAGCATGCCAGCACCCGCTGCCCCAGCCCGTGGACGCCGCCATGTTGGACCAGTGCAGAGCAGGATGTGCCTCCTGCCGCAATCTTTGAAGTGTCCAGGAAGAAAATGGAGCCCCACAACAATGACTCCACCTGGTTGATATGATGTCATTATGCTGATAGCACCACTTTAAGATGGGTTTTGGATTACAAACTGCTCGAGATGATTCCAACTTGGTTTGCTGAGATGGTGCATCTTCTTACAATGTTCTGGCCAGAACTTCAAATAAGAACTTCAGAAAAATCCTACTGACTACTCAGAGGCTATCTACAATTATACCAGACAATAATCTTGAAACTTAACCCTTATTTTAATTTTTAAGGATCCCATATAAAATGTCCTGTGAGAATGAGGAGAGAACACGAGACACAAACAAACCCACGTGTACAAGTTTATTAAGATTTGTGTGGACGAGCTCGGTGAAACAGTGTGGACAGAAGGGAACAGGAGAGAGCGTGGGAATGGCGCGTTTAGCTTTTAAAGGTTTCCCAGCACATGCGCATGAGGGGGAAAGATGTGTCCACATCAGATGCTGATGACGGGTGGGTGACACTACGCCCTGCTTATGGGGACTTCTACGTCAGATGCTGGTGATGTAGATGGTGGGCGACTTATGCATTTGCACCTGGGATACATGTGCTGGCCTCAGAACCTGGAAGTGCAGCCTTGCGGGTGGCTAAAGGAATTACATCATAGAAATTATATCACACCCATGACAGCTGAAAGTAATTCTAGAAAACATCATCCTTTCTCCCAACAAAGTTTGTCCTCATGGTTAGGGACATCTATTAGGAGTTGGTTATAACTGGTATAGGGTTGAGGGTGGAAATAAAGTAGGTTCAGGGATCTCTCTTTTAAAAAAGGTGGGGGAAATGGATGGAATGGGATAATAGGTAGATTAGTTTGCGCTTACTCACACTAATAATAATAGTAATACTAAGATTAGTTATGAGCTATTATTTATAGACAATTAACATTTGTATAGATTCTTGTATATTGATACAAATTCAAATTATATTTGTTATATTGAATATTGTCCTATTTCTGTTTACAATATTTGTGCACCTATCCAAAGTTATTTTGTCACATTGTATGCATGCATGTTTCTACCTCTGCTTAAGATATTTTGTATATTGATGCAATTTTAGGATATATTTATCATATTGCACTGTGCATTTCTACTTTTGATCAAGATACTTATATATTTAAAGGTCATTGTCCTCATTTGCTGCACAATTGTTTAAAAATTGTTTATTTTTTTAATATGAAGCTTTAGTCTTTAATCTATATAGGTATTAAGAATTACAGGTCAATAGTCATCCATGTTTGTCATACTTANTGCTTAAGATATTTTGTATATTGATGCAATTTTAGGATATATTTATCATATTGCACTGTGCATTTCTACTTTTGATCAAGATACTTATATATTTAAAGGTCATTGTCCTCATTTGCTGCACAATTGTTTAAAAATTGTTTATTTTTTTAATATGAAGCTTTAGTCTTTAATCTATATAGGTATTAAGAATTACAGGTCAATAGTCATCCATGTTTGTCATACTTATAGTTAGACTAATATTCTTTAGATGCATGGAGAGTATTCTGCATAGATAGATAATCCCCAAACACTTCAAAGAACTGTAGAATATGGCATTTAAATAATTTAGGATTCTGTTGACATGAGATACAACTGCTCCTGGCAGCACTGATCTATTCCCCAGAGAATGTTGGGCACTGAGGACATTCCACTTGGAGCTTGTTTTCTTCTTGGCAAAGCTGGTCATTTGGGCAAAGAACGGCCCCTGCCTCGACCACTGACAAATGCACGGTGTCCAGACTGGACAAGCAGGATATAAGCAAAAAGACTGTCAAAGCTTGCCAAGACAGGATAAGACAAATTTTCAAGTTTTCCTGCTTCTAAAACTGGTCTGTCAGATGCTCTAGGCCTTAGCCAAAGTTAGTTGCTCCAGTGTGCAAATAAGACTTTGGGCGATTGCTCAGGTAGCCAGTTGTCTCTGTCATTTTTTTTTTGTATCTTTTGGAAGTTGCTTGATTGCACCTCCTATTTACCCAAGTAATATTATTTCCCTTCTCAAGTCTTTGATGAGGTTAAAGACTAGATAGTTATAGTTACTTTCCTCTCATGATTTAGCTAAGCTATTTTTAATAAAAGACTTAGACTCCTTAGGATAGGAGAACTATGGAACAGCATATTTTTCTTGTTTGATGTTGTTCATGTTGGTTGTAATTCTAATTTTTATGTATGTTTTTGACTCTTCTTTTCCCTGAATAATACTTGATATTTGTTCTTATTGTATATTGTTTTGTATTAGGTGTAGAACTCTCTTATTTAGACAGAAGGGGGAGGTACTGTGGGAACACTTTCAGCCAAAAGCCTTTAAGATATCTGCTCAATTTGGGTGTGGTCTCATGTACTATAAATGCAAACAAAAAGTGTGTATGGGCCTCTTGGCTGCTGGATTCGGTTCCAGTTCCCAGCTCACTGCGGATTGCTACTCGTTCTGTGAGTTTATCACTAGATAAATAAACCTTTGTTACCCTCCATTCCAGGCTATTGTGGAACTCTTTTGTACACCAGCAGGGTAGGGTCTGCAATGAGAATAGGTTGTGGATGGGGAGGCATCACGAACATTCTGTCTCTGTGCTGCTGTGTTTGAGCCTCTTGAAGATGTTTTGCTGATATTCACTCAGGTTTTCATGTTTATATGGCTGTTATAAAACCAATGAGATTTAGAGAGCACAAATTTTTATTAAAATTCGGAGCTAAGTTTTCTGTCCAGCTCTGAGCCAGCATCTATTTGCTCTGCTTGGTATTCTAATTAGTTGAAAAACATTCCCAGTGTGAGGCATGGCTGCACATGCCTGGAGTGTGAGCACATGGAAGCTGAGGGAGGAGGATTGCAAATTGAAGGCAGCCAGGGCTACATAAAGAGTCTGAGGCCAGCCTGGGCCATTGCAGCAAAACTGTCTTAAACAAACAAAACATATTTCTTTTCAATTTTATTCTTATGTGTGTGATTTGCCTGCATTTATGTCTATAACATATATATGCCCACAGAGGTCAAGAGAAGGCAGAGCCCTTCCTTGGAACTGGAGTTACAGAGAGTTGTGAGCTGCCATGTGGATGCTGGAAATTACACCCAGCTTCTTTGGAAGAGCAGCTAGTGCTCTTAGCCTCTGAGCCATCTTTCCAACTCCAAAGCATATTTGTGGCTTCAACTTTTCCACCTGCCAAATGGGCACATTGAACAAAATCAGTGGCTTTCTAATTTTCTTGTATGACATTAGGAGTTGAGACAAAGAAAGGGAGCCAGGAAGAGGTCAATGAAGTTCTTGAGAGTTGCGTCCCAAATTTGTTTTCCCCGTGATCCCTGTTTTTATTTCGTTTTTCTCTATAACATGGTCAACTCCAGCAGAAAGGAGTGCCTGAAATTGTAGAACTCTGTCATAAAAATCTGAATATTTATGAGCAGCCTTAGATGCACATGCATAAATAAATTCCAATCCAGTTACAACAGAAGGATTGCTGTGCGCTGACAAGGCCTCCAACTTAGCCTGCCTTTTACTTTAGGGGAGACTGGACTGCCAGGCTAAAAGTGGCTGCAGGAGCTCACAGTAAGGAAAACCTGTATGACAGCCCCATGCAGGTGCAGCCATCTGATGGAAGTGTTTGTAGGAGATCTGAGGAGCCTCACAAGGGAAAACCTGTCAAGAAGACAGACCACAGTTCGGGCATCTCGGTTTACCTTCTTGCAGGCAATGCAATGAGGCCTACACAAAAATCTGTAAGGTGTGTATCCGTGTTCCCTTGGTAGGAGGGCAAAAGATCATGAGATTGACTTTCCTTGGTCAGCCAAGGAAGCGACAACACTCACCTGGGCTACAATGGTCCCCAAATGACAGAGACAGGAGGTGTTCCAGGAGAAGGCACTCAGTATGTAAAAGCATAGAGGACTAAGGGAGGCAGTAGTCAGGGGCTACTGAGGTAACAGGATGGAAAATGGCCTGGGGTCCCCATGCCAGAGTCACCATGACACTTGGAAGGAAAGGTTGAGCTCACACAGTGAACTGAAAGCAAAGCAAAGAGTCGGGGCTTAGAACAAAATGGATTTTTCCTTTTCCCATGGAAGTGGTCAGATAAGCAGAGTTTGAAGCCTGGCAGTGGTAGGGGCGATGGGTTGCATAGGAAGAGGAATGGGCCCAGGTAGGAGGGATTGTGCTCTAATCCAGTTGCTGAGCATGGAGTGGCAGGGGCCACCTCCTAATCAAGAGATCCAGCCCACCTAGTCCTGTGAGAATGCACAGCAGCCTGCCCAGCTCCACACTCCCTAGAGACCTAGAAACTAGGGATGCTGTTGGGGACATTTGCAAGGGGAGATTTTCCTCAACTTTCAGAATCTAAGAAAACTATGACTCTATATTCAAAGTACTTCTCTCAGAGAAGCCAGGCAATTTGGTGTTACCATAGAGAAGTTACTTAGCAACAGACTGTGAGCTTGCGGCTTTGTGCCGAGTGGCAAGTCAGGCACAGAGCTAGGCACTCTGATCTGTCATCCCTGAGCATCACACTGAGCTCTGAAGGGGAGATTAATCAATCCCACTGACAGATGGTAGGTTGTGGCTCCTGGGACTAATCTGCATGTAGTGAAAGGGGAACGACCCTCCTACATCATCTGTAAGCCCAGGGCCACAGAGAAGTTAAGCTGTACTTGGGGGAGTCAACCATTACTGCCTTCCCCAGGCCAGGATTCCTCCTAGGGAAGGCAGTGAAGATGAAGTTTGTTGGGCTTCTAATCCTTCAACACAGCTTAATCATAGTAGAGTTTCCCCTAGTGTCAGGGGATCAGGCCTATTGGGGTACTTTCTCATCTTTACTGACCATCAAATCATCTGATGATCTAACCAAATTTAGTCCCTTGTCCTGCAGAACGGACACAAAGGGAAGATATTGTAAGGGTCAACTGGGAACACTGAAATCCTTTGAAGTTCTAAACTGCTGTTTGCAGTAAAGAAAACCCATGAAAACATCTTCGCGAGTATCTGTTGTAAGTCAGCTCTAACCAGGACAACCTGGGCAGACCAGAGCGCTCCTCAGACACTCAGATGTGCCTCTCCCCTCCCCTGCCCTCCTCCTCTCCCTCCCTTCCTTCCCCAGTCTCACTCTCTTCCATGCATCTTTCTCTTTGGGCTTATGAGCTGACTGATCTTTCCTTTTCAGACTCATCTCAATGCTGCTTTAGTCCGCCCTTTGCCCTCATGTATAAAAGCAGAGCTAGGAATAAAGATGAAAGAGCAGAGGAACAGATGGTGATGGGGCAGGGTACTGAACCCTGTAAGGCCACCCAGAAAGGCTTTCCTGAAGAGGTGCTGTTTGAGTCAAGACCCACATGAAGTAAGAGAGCGTCCCTGCTGCTTTCTGGGATGTGTCAGGTAGAGGGGAGCCCAAGTTCTGCTGTCCTGAGAATTAGGTAAAGTTGTATCCACAACACTTAACACACAGCATGCTCTCATTAACAAAGATTGTACTCAACTACAAAGCCAAGCCAATATAAACCCGTGACCTGTTTATTAATAGATCCCTGCATGGGCCCTTTAAGATGCAGTGGGACATAGGTAGATCAGATGTCCTCACTGGGGTGTGCTTCTAGAAGCCTTAGTCTTTAGGCTGACCCACTGTCACAGGGTCATTCCTATCTCCAGGGTACCGGTAAGCTTACCTTTTTCCCAGAGCACATCTACCATTTGGGGGTGCAGTCAGAGCATCATTGAAGCGTGTGGGGCCACTTTCCGTTCTGGCCTTCCACCCTTGGCTATGAAAGCAATGTTGTTGACAAAAGTTGATCCATACATTTACTTCCTAACCTGCCTGTCCATTGGTTCTGTGTGGTCATTCTATTGAGAGTCTCAAATTGAATTTGTATGGATCGCTCATGCAAAAAGCTTTTTCGAGAGAGTGGTGGGCAGACTCCTGGGGAGGGGGGCTAGTCTGCGAGGGGATTGACTTGAATGTATTCTTCCTCCTTTTCCTCGCGCTACCTCATCCCATGAAGCCAGAGGTGAAAGGAAAGCAGATTCTCTCTATGGAGGGGATTTTGAGCAGCAAGGGCTTAATAAAGTTCTAAGATTTAGGAGTTGCTTTGCTCTGGGTCAAGGGAAGCACTGGACAGCAGAAGTGTTCCCATCTGTGCTCTGCTGTCTCTCCCCTCACCACACACACTCAGAAGCCATCTTGACATGCTCCCTCACCTCAGATGCCTTGGCCTCACTTCCTGTAACTGCTGGAGGCTCAGGCGGGTGCTGGTGAAAAGTAGCCAGCTAGCTTGAGCCCAGTATGCCCCACAGTGTGAAGGGGAAGCTGTCTGAGGGGAGAGGGTGACGGCCCCATCCAGAAGCCCAGCCTAGGTGACAAGAATCCTAGTGACTGGGGCGTGAGAGAATTTACCTTTGAAATTCCCACAGCCTTCCTGGGCCCCTTCACTTGCCTTCTGACATCAAGGTGTCCTTGCCCATGGTGAAAATATCATAGTTGGATGTTGAGAAGTAGCATGAAAGGAGCTCAGGTCCGATTGGAAAATGCAAATTCTGTGTTTATGAAGCATGATAAGAAGGATACAGCCAGTGTCAGCATGGGGTTTATAGCCCAGCTCCCCACCTTGACCTGCTTTGGTCTCATTTTCAAGGTCTTTGAAACAGAAAAGGGCACATTTAGCCTGTCGGCATTGTCACAAAGACGGAGGGGGCATTTGTGGCACACAAAGAGCCTATGGAAGCAAAAGCGTGTATTCGTGATGGCTGTCCATCTTATGATAGCCCAGTTTCTCTCTTGATTGGAGTACCTGTTTGTGGCATCCAGATCAAAACACCCATATAACCCAAGGCTACATACAAGAGGGCAGCTTCAAGGCCACCTTCCTTCTTGAACAGCTTCATATGAAGCTCCAACGGAGGTGTGGCGGCTTGCAGGAGATCTCAGAAATGGTGGTCAAGTTAAGCCAAAAAAGAAAAAAGGAGGGGATAAAGGATAAAGTTTGGACATACCTGTAAGGCAGTTTTCAGTGGGCATCCTGACTGACTGTGTTCTATTTGGGGATGGGACTCCCGAGGTGAGGTATATTGTCACCATTGGATGCTTACCCGCATCTGCAGGCCACTGCTCTTACTCTTGCTCCATCCTATGTGACACCAGTACAATTCCTCCAGGAGCATCGCTGGGGTGCAAAGTCCGAAAGCACCATCCAGCCCCTACACGTATAGAACTGCAGCCCTGCCTTGTTACCAGCCTCCAGATGAGCCAATGAGATGGAAGTCACTGTTCTTTCATCAGCGTGGGGGTGTAGTTGTTATACACAAATACAGTTCAGGAGCAAGTGCACACAGTATTTCTTCATTCATGCAGGGCTGTATGCGAGACAAACTAGAAAGCTTGCAAAGCCAAGGCAGACTGCAAGGACAAATCTAGGCCAATTCACAAGCCAGAGATAAAGTTTGAGAAGGCTAGCCCTAAGAAAGTTTGCTTTATGACACTCTCAGTTGTTGCTGTGTTTAAGTGTCGTCGTTGTGGGATTGTTTGCATTAAATATTTGTTGGATGGATAAGTAGTAAATACTACGCCATTCCTGGATCACTTTGAAGTTCTTACAAAGCAATTTAGCAGTAGTCTTTGTGGGAGCTTTCTGGCATAGGGACTACATTTTAAAAAGTTTCTCTCCATAACAGACTTGAATTTGCTGTGTTCCCCACTGGGCAGGTCTCTGGGCTATCTTGGTGGCCTGCATGGCTCACCCTCAGACTGCGTATCATGGCCTGAGGCTGGAGTAGATGGATCCAGCTTCCCAGTGATGTCTCTCCTGCTGTACAAACCATTCACATCTTTCTGGGGGCTTGTGAGGTTGACATCAAAGTAGTTTGAAAAGGGTAGTAAGTTGGCTTTCAAGCGAAGCTCATTCTTATTCCTCACTGGTCGGAATTCCATTTCCACACTAAACGAGCCTTCCAGACCCTGCATTTGGGGGGGGGGTTATTTCCTATTCCCCTCCTTCACCTAGTAAAGAGACAGCCTCTCCCTTTAGTTCCCTCTTGAGCCTCTTCAAAAGCTCCACCCTCTCCTGCTTCAGACCTCCTGAATCTCTTAGGAAGTGTTGCTTTCTGAATGTTTGTGTCATCTTCCCTGGGGATGAATTTGATAATTCCTAATTGTTTGAACACATTGGCGTGGGTCTCTGGAGGTCTCTAGGGGTCCCTGTTGTTCTAAGGTTTGCTTGCTGGGCCTTTTGCCATCCATGTTTAACAACACAGGAGTTTGGTGAGTTTTTCCCACAAGAGCTCTCCATCAGTTCCGGTGCTGTTGCTGGACTCTGCTCTTTTCCTGTGGAGACATTTCAGTGAGACCCTTAACTTGTTAAAAATCATTCTTAAAATCCTTTTCCTTTGCCACCTTCACTCTTTCCTGTACTTGTAGCCTGACCAGTAGGACACACCGGTCATACCCTTCAGTTCTGTTTCTTCCCACCCAAGCTCCAATTGCCTGTGTGGAAGGGAGAATAGAATAAACACACCTTGGGTCTTTCATTTGCATGGGTTTAACAATAGCCCCATCCCTCACACTTGTAAAGAGCATAAGATCTCTGTTGGACCAAACATTTCATTTTGGGACAGTGTTGGGTTTCATTTCCCACACAAGTTGATTTCATTCATAACTGTCACAAGTAGCCCAAGAAATGCTGGTCCTGTGTTTCAGAGGTTTCGGTTTTGATAAAGGAGACACACAGCAAACAGATCGCCATCTTCCTTGATGCGAAAAAGGAGACCTGAGTAGCAGGGCAAGCAGCAAGCTCCTGGGTGGCTTCTTTGACCCAGCTCACACTCCCCCAATTGTGCACATCAGATTCCAGTGAGGATTTGAAATAGTGGTAAGCATTAGCAATCACTGTCTGCCTTACCTGTGAACCCTATTTCTCTCCATGTCAAATTCTCACATACACATACCACCGGTTTTCATGAGAGACCCGTGAAATGTCACTGACCCTGAACAACTGAAGGTGACTCCCAAAATGTACCTTATACTTGGCTTCCTTGAATATGGTCACCTAGCTGAAATATCTGAGATGCCAGGATTCAGAGCACTATCTAGACAAAAGTCTCATTCTGAAAGCTGCTCAAATTTCATACCCAACAGTTCTTAGACAGTACACAGGGAGCTGGACGGTGGTAATGCACACTTTTACTCCCAGCACTTGGGAGACAGAGGCAGGCAGATATCTATGAGTTTGAGGCTAGTCCCATCTAC
Source organism: Bramus lutescens (assembly GCA_001685075.1). Lineage (NCBI taxonomy): Eukaryota > Metazoa > Chordata > Mammalia > Rodentia > Cricetidae > Bramus > Bramus lutescens. The sequence continues at coordinate 6,437 of LOEQ01004360.1, read as the reverse complement.
AGAGTGAGTTCCAGGCCAGCCAGGACTAGGACTATGCAGAGAAAAACTGCCTCAAAAAACAGAGAAAAAAAAAAGAAAGGAAGGAAGGAAAGAAGGGAAGGAGGGAGGGAGGGAAGAAGGAAGGAAGGAAGGAAGGAAGGAAGGAAG
>LOEQ01004359.1:118819-132072 GCA_001685075.1 Bramus lutescens | reverse complement strand
CTGGGTCTGGTATTGGCTTTTGAAACCTCAAAGTTCCCTGCCCCTATGACATACCTCTTCTAACGAGGCCATGCCTCCTAATCCTTCCCAAATGTCCTACTAACTGGGGACCAAACATTCAAGCATATGAGCCTATGGGGGCCATTTTCATCCAAACCACCACAGTGAGCATCCTACCAGCTGAACTATATCCCAGTTCTCACGTTCTTTTTCTTGTCTTAGTCTAGCAGGATATTATGAACTTTCAAAGAGCCAATTTTGGTTGTTTTCCTTTTCTGTTTGCTTGGTTCCATGTCATTGACTGCAGTTTTTTTCTTTCATTGCTTTAAATCTTCTGCACCCTCTCCAGCTTTTAAAGGTTGTACCTCTATTTATACTTTTCTTGTTTTTTTTCCCTTTTTTCTTTCTTTCTTTCTTTCTTTCTAAGAAAGAAAGAAAGAAAGAAACTTCCTTTCTTCCTTCCTTCCTTCCTTCCTTCTTTCTTTCTTTTCCTTTTTGTTTGTTTTTTTGCTTTTTGAGATGGGGTTTCTCTGTGTAACAGCCCTGGCTAACCTGGAACTCTCTTTGTAGACCAAACTGGCTTTGAACTCACAGAGCTCTCCCTGCCTCTGCTCCCAAGTGGTGGGATTAAAGGGGTGCACTGCCATGCCCAGCCCTCTTTTTTGTTTTCTTTTATAAGCATTATGAACTCTGATTCTTCTGTCTCTACCTCCTGAGTACTAGGGTTATGGATTTGCACCATCATACTTAATTTACACAGTACCGGTTATTAAATCCAAGATTTTGTGCAGTTGAGGCAGACATTCTTTACCCCAGCCTTACCTGCTGCATTTTAATTATTTCATCTTTAGGAAATATTCTTTAAATTTTTTAATTTGAACTTTCTGTGTGTGTTTGAGGTATGTGTGTATGATATTTGTGCATGTCTATATATACATATATGTGTGTGTGTGTGTATTTGTGAGTGCAGTCATGTTCATACCACAGTGTGCACGTGGAGGTTAGAGGACACTTGCAGGAGATGCTTCTCTCCTTCCACCATAGGGCTTCCGGGTTTGAAGTCCCACTGTCAGACTTGAAAGTAGGTGTCTTTTTCCACGGAGCCCTCTCACCAGCTCCTAAAATTTGTACTTCCTTTCTCTTGCCACCATCTCCCAGTTCCTGATTATCATCATTCTATTGTTCCCATGAGCATGGTAATTTTAGGTTCCACATGTGAAGCGATTATTACCGCCACTCCTCAGTTTCCATGGTGGATGAATTCTGCTGCTCTCTGTGGATGCCAAAATCCAAGGATGTTCAAGTTGCTCATATGAAGTGGCGTAGAATCTGCACATACAGGGCTGGTAAGATAGCTCTGTGGTTAGAACTGTTTGTGCTCAATCCTGAGGACTCGAGCTCAGTCCCTGAAACTCACGGCAGAAGGAGCGAGCTGTCTCTGAAAAGCTGCCCTCCCTCCTCCACACATGGGCCCTGGCATGTGCATGCCTACACACACAAAGATAGTTTTTAAAGAACTTATACACACCAATGCTTATCTTCTTAAATGCCTTAAATAATCTTTAAATGACTTTTAATACTGATGCATGTAAATGTCATATAAATAGTTGCTAGACTGCCATTTGGAGGGGAATAACAAGAAAAAGCCTGCAATTTTAATACAGAGTCAGCTTAATGTAGAACCTGTGGAAAAGAAAGATCTTTATCTTCAGTGTTTATCCCTTTGGCCCAAATAGCAAGGTTTCCTTCTTTGCAAAAGCTGGATGCCAGGACTGGCTACTGCAGCTGGGGTCTGTGTTGAAATCCATGGCCCATGTTGCCACCAAAGACCACATGGAAGCCTGGGGTCTGGGCCACAAGGTGTGGCCTTGTTGGTGTCATGCTGCTGCCGGAGTCATCCTGATCTGAGTGGCTGGTGCTTACACGTGGAGCCAGGATGTCATCGGGCCAAGCTGTTGCCTAGGGTCATGTCTAGGTCCGTGGTCCAGCTTCAGCTGGGGGCTATGTTGAAGTTTGTGGCCCAGGTTGCCACTAGGACACACACATAGGCCTGGGGTCTGAGCCACAACCTTGTTGGAGTCTGGAGGCTATGGTGCAGCTGGGACTATACAGATCTGGGTGGCCAGTGTTTCCACCCAGAGCCAGGATGTTATCCAGGTTCAAGCTGCTGCTGAAGGCCATGGTCCAGTTGCAGCTTGGGTTTGTGTTAATGTCTGTGACTGCACCTCAGGGGGCCAAAGGGACTATGCATGTTGAAATCAGAGGGTCATGCTGTGCTGGCCCCGCCCTTTGCTGGCCCAGGGAAAGCTGGCCCTGCCTCTTGCTGGACACTTTAGCAAGATAGCTGGCCCCAACCCTCACGGGAGAGCTGGTCCTCGCACTGGCACTGGAAGAGATGCTTCCAAGCAGATGGCATGGGCATGGAGGAGCTGGCTCCACCCCTTGCCTGAGGCAGGTGGCCTGAATTAACTAGCTCAGCTGTCACCCAGGCCCACAGCTAGGCCTTGGGTTGGCGCACTCTAACATCTACCCCATCTAGGACCCACTGGAGCTCCTGAAGGGACTGTTCTATGGAACAATACTGGCAGGATCTCCATGATGCAGGGTGACCATGGGAGATCCAGAGGAGTTCCGGAGAGGAGCGAGTGACGATGGGGGACCAGAAACCAGAGGCCTTGAACCAGACCAGTGGCTCATTGCAATGAACATTTGCTAGTAAAGCTGATTGGACAAAAGGGTGTACTATGTGACACACCACTCCCAGTGCCGCCAGGATGAAGAGGTGTTAGAGTGGTGGTACAGGAGAAGGGAAGAGGATTTTGTTTTATCTTGTTTTTGTTTGTTTGCTTGCTTGTTTTGTTTTGATTTTTTTAATTTTCTTTTTTGGGAGGCGCTGCAGGAGTGAGGGGAGGATATGGGGAGACTATGAGGTGAGTGGAATTAGGGTGCACAATGTGATATTCCAAAAGAATCAATAAAGAAATCATGTTTTAAAAAATCTTTGAAAAAAAATTTGGACACTTCCTAGGTGGTTGTGGTGGCACATGCTTTTAATTCCAGGAGGTAGAGGCAGGCAGATCTCTGAATTTGAGACCAGCCTGGCCTACAGAGTTAGTTCCAGGATAGCCAGGGCTTCATAGAGGAACCCTGTCTTGAAAAAAAATCTGAATGCTATTTTGCTGGATATCCTCTGTGTTTCTTTATTTGCTCAACCAGTGGACGTTTGTTTTCATATTTTGGCTAAGTGGTGCTGCAGTGAACAAGGGAATGCTAGCTAGCGTCTATATAAAATGCTGACTTCACTCTCTTTGGCTGTGCACCCAGAAGTGGTGTTTCTGGATCAATCATATGATAGTTGTATTCTTAGTTTAAAACCAATTGAGGAATCTTCATACTGTTTTCCATAATGGCTTTGCTAATTTACACTTCCATCAGCTTTATAAAGATCCTCGCCCACCCCACAACCTGTCCAACATTCATCTCTTATCTTTTACCTGGATAATGATGTTTGAACACTTTTTCATTTGCCTATTGGCCATTTGTATGTCTTCTTTGGAAATGTCTATCAAATCCTCTGCCCATTTTTATTGGATGATTTGCGCTTTGCTGTTCATTTGTGTGAGTTTCTTATATATTTTGGATTGGCCATGGTGGTGCATGCCAGTAGGCAAATACCATTGAGAATGAGAGGCAGGATTCCAAATTTGAGTTCAGCATGTATGCTTAAGGTATAAAATATGATGGCTTGCTATATATATACACATTCATACATATACTATAAATGATAATTGCAAAAATGCCACATGTAACTGTGCATACTTTGTACCTCCGTTCAGGGATTTTCAGTCTGGGCAATGCTGGCATTTCTTTATTATGGAACAACAATATTTTTAACAGCACACTTGTCCTGTGCTTCTTAACCTAGTAGCACCTCTGTTTTCTAAAACAACTAAAGACCAATCTCCCCTTGGGTGAGAATGACTGCTTAGCAGAACCTGTATGCAGTAAAGTTACAGAGGGGCAGAGGTAACACCAGCAACCCCTGAACTAGTGTGTTCTGTCACCCCTTTCTTCTAGGCTGCCAGGACTTGGGGTTAAGAAATACACTAAACAGATGAGGGAATGTGGTTCCTGACTTTACATTCTCTCTCTCTGTATGTGTATGATCATGTATTCATGTGTATACATGTTCATAAGTGTGCATGTATATATTGAGGCCAGAGGTCAACATCAGGATATCCCATCTTTCTCACTTGCTTATCTACCATATATTTCAAAAAAGGGTTTCTCCCTAAACTTGGAGCTTGCCGATTGGCTAGAGTCACTGGTTGGTAAGCCCCAGGGCTCATCTTGTCTCCAGAGCACTGGGGTTACAGATGTGCACTATTGCACCCTGCACTTACATGGCTGCTGGGGCTCTGAACTCAGATCCTCATACTTATGTAGCAAGCACTCTACCAACTGAGCCATCTCCTCAGCCCTCTCTTATTTTCTTGTTCGTACCAAACATTTCCTTTAGCCTGCTTTCGGGGTTGTATACATAGTTGCTCATTATTTCATACAGTCATGGAGATGTTAAGGAAAGGGAGATGCATTTCAAGTGATAAGAATAGCTTTCACCTTGCAGGTTATGATTCATTAAATTTCATTATTATAATAAAACTTTAGAAAACTATCTGCTTTTGCTTTGTCATCATCAGTTTTTCCTTTGAGGCCTGCCAGGAGCCTTGAACTCCAGGGCTCGAGCCACTGTCTTATGCCAGCCTCTCAAGATGCTGGACAGCAGGTGTTTGTCACAGCACGCAGCTTTGCCATTTACTTTGTACAAGCTCCGAATAGTTTGATCAGGCACAATAACTCTGAAACAGTCCCCATTACAGAAGCTTCATGCCATTATTTTTGGTGCTGCTGTTTTTGTGATGCTGAGGATGAACCCAGGGTCTCTTGCATACTAAGCATGTACATTGCTCCTGGACTGTGTCCTCAGATGCTTGCCATTATTCCTTAATGATGTCACTATCTGTACAAAGATAAACACATCCTTGTTTACTGATGGAATTGCATGCAAGATGTTCTGAAATAATAAATATGCAGCTCCGCCAAAATGGCCTTGGAAAGTAACTTTTCTTTTCTGATTATCAAAAGTCTGAAAAAAAATTTAACCTTTAGTAAAGAAAGCGAACCTAAAGGTGTGTGATTTCTAACCATATTCCCCTCCCCTCACCTTTGCCCCTGATTTTTTAGACATGGTTTTCTCTGTAGCCCATGGAAGCCTGGAACTCATTGTGTATCCCAGTCTGGTCTTAAACTCATGCTGATCCTCTTATCTCAGCCTCCAAGTATAAGCCATCATGTTCAGTTCATACGATTTATTTCAATATGGATCCAGATCAGTACTGGTAAACTGTTTTTGTTTTTGTAAGACAAATCTCATTGTGTAGCCCAGGTTGGTCTCAAACTGACGATTCTCTTGCCTCAGCCACCAGAGTTGTGATTGTAAGTGTGCACCATCATGCCCAAGTTACTCCTGGTATTGCTTTAGGTTGAGATTTGTACTATTCTGATAAATTAATATATCAATCCTGATAATTTGTTCTTGTGAAATAAAATCAATTTGTCAAGCAAGAGGTAGACTATAGGGACTGGAGTGATGGCTCAGGGGTTAGGGGCACTTGCTTCTCTTCCAGAGGACTCAAATTTCGGTTCCTGGCACCTACATCAGATGACTCGCAACGGCCTCTGTGTCCAGCTTCAAGGGGATCTTAGGCCTTTGCCCTCTATAGGAACTGACACACACATGCGCACATACAAGTAAAGACAAAACATTAAAAAAAGATTCATGATCTCATCTTCTAAGTAAGTGGGGCACAACTCTGTTTAGCTCCCTATGGCTCTATAGACCTAGGAAGCTGAAGCCTTAAGAAAGACCATGTTATGTTCTCTGCGTGGTTGCTAACTTTCTGAGGAAGGTGCTTGCTTCCGACTGTGCATCAGGGTAAGTGTGAAGGGGGTTTGTCAGAAGCTGAGAACTGATTCATTTTTTATGAGAACTGACTGTTTAAAAACTATTATTGACACTTTCCTTCCTTCCCTTCTCCCTCCCTCCCTCCCTCCTTCCTCTCTTTCCTTCACCCTTCTTTTTCCTTTCTGAGACCCATTCTTATGTATCCCATGCTGTCCTCACTCCTGATGCTCTAACTTCATCCCTAACATCCCTCCACTCTTTTAGAGAAAATTGTATGCATTCAGTGTTATTTATATACTGTTTATTTGAAATGGTCTTTTAAATGATTTGTTAATTTTAATGTGTGTGTGTGTGCTTGCCTGAGTTTGTGTGCACACATGCATGCACAAGTCTGTAGAGGCCAGGAAAGGGCATTGGGTACCATAGAACTGAAGTTACAGATAGTTATGAGCTGCCAGGTAGATGCTAGGAACCAAACCTGGGACATTTGCAAGAGCAGTATGTGCTCTTAACTGCTGAGCCTAGAGGTGTGTTTTTATGATGTCTCCTAGGTGATTTCAGACTCCTGGGCTCAAAGAGTCTTCCTGTCTCAGTGTGCTAAGTAATGGACTACAGGTTTTAACTACCATGCTTGGGTATATGTGTCCAGTGTTATAAGTTTTTGTCTCTTCAGAATTTTCTTTGTATTTCCATATCCATAAAGAAAAAATACTAGGAAGAACAGGAAGGGAAAGAATAGTGGGGGTGTGCTCAAAGCACATTATATACATGGAGGAAAAGTCTCTATTAAAGCCAGTGAACATATATCAATAAAATGGGGTAGTATGTAGTCTTAGGAACCATTATAGTGGAGTAATTATGAGCAAGAGTAGCAAGCATGCGCGGTCATGAAGAAGAGCCTAGTCTGCAGACTTGCCAGCTCGGCCTCTTTTGCTGCCTCAGTTTCCTCATCTGGGAAATAAGGAGGTAAGGTGGCTGTGATCATTAAGTGATTTCTGTGCAAAGCACCCCGCTTAATGCCTGGTCTAATGCTTGCTACCAAAATCTGTACACACCATTGTTGCAAGGAGAGGGCCCACTTGTTCTTTCCAGCTCCCTGGCTAGCTTAGCCCTCGAAATAAAACACTGCTTGGCCCATTAGCTCTAGCACTTGTTGGCTAACTCTCACATCTTGATTTAACCCATTTCTATCAATCTGTATATCACCACAAGGTGGTGGTCTACCAGAAAAGTTTCAACACGTCTACCTCCAATCGTGGATCCATGGTGTCCCCTTGACTCTGCTTTCTTCCTCCCAGAATTCAGTTCTGCCTTCTCTGCCTACCTAAATTCTGCCCAATCAAGGGCCCAAAGCAGTTTCTTTATTAACCAATGAAAGCAACACAAAGACAGAAGGACCTCCTACACCACACCATGTTTAGAATAGTTAAACTGAAACTAAAAGAGTTATGTTAATGGGCTGGAGGGAGGGTTCAGTGGTTAAGAGCACCGACTGTTCTCCCAGAGGACCTGGGTTCAATTCCCAGCACCCACATGGCAGCTCACCACTGTCTGTAACTCCAAGATCTGACACCTCCACACAGACATATACAGGCAAAACACCAATGCACAGAAAAAGAGAAAAGGAAAGTTGTATTAATTTAAAGCTTAGTTCAACTAATTAATTGAATCAGTTGAAAATGAATAATTAGATTTTGAAAAATTAACAGTTTATTTTATGTCAATTAGTATGTACTTTATGTTAATTAGTAAATGTAAAGATAATTATTTCTGGTGATTTTTTTTTTGAGACTATTTTTCTGTAGCTTTGGAGTCTGACCTGGAACTAGCTCTTAATCTGGTCCGACCGGAGCTTGAGTGTCTCTAAGGCCTGCCTCTGCCTCCCAAGTACTGGGATTAAAGGTGTATGCCACACCACCTGGCTCTGGTAATGTTAGTGACTCAAAGATGATGCTTTGGCTGTTTATATGGGCATGCTTGATTGAAGCAAGGTGAATTGTTCATACCACACAGGCAGAATTTTTTTAAATGGTCAAGTTACATGCCACTTGCCAGTACATGGGAAGAAAGGGGGGTTACAGAGTTGATGTAGGTGGTACTAGACATACTTCATCTAATCGAACATTTGATTTTTTTTGCAATTTATTTAACAAAAAGGGCTAATTTTTTAAAGGTGACTAAAATTAACTATCCAAAAAAGCAGAAACTGATTTGTAAAGAGAAAGCCCAAAATGCTACTTTCTGCAGAAAACCCATAGTCCAATTTTATTCAGACCAGAGAAAAGAGAAGTTTTGAATACATTAGGAGAAACTCAGCTGTTGGTTTGGGGTGTTTCAGCTGGAGGCAGGCAGGCAGGCAGGCAGGGCCATCTGCTGATGTAATTGACTTGCTACTACATTGCGTTCTGTTCTCAGAGCACCACAGTTACATTCTAGAACAGTCCTTACAGTGTCAGGCATAACACTTCACACCACTCGTTCTTTGGTTATTTGGGTTTCTTATTCAGTTAAAAAAATGTTCTTCAGTGCTGGGAATTGAATCCAGGTCTCACACGTGCTAGGCAAATGCCCCCTAGCCACTGAGTTACTGCCCAGGAAAGTTGTTTCTGTTCTTGCAGCCCACCTCAGGAGTTTCCCTTGGATCATGTTGGCCATACCCTTGCCTATAACATCAAGCGAACCTCTGATGCTCACACTTTTGCAGGCAGAGTAAGTTCAAAAGGTGTAAGTACTTTGTCAGCTTTCAGCAAGGATTCTTTTGTTTCTTTGTTTGTTTGTTTTTGACTTTCAAGACAGGGTTTCTCTGTAACTTTGGAGCCTGTCCTGGAACTAACAGTTGTGGACCAGCCTGGCCTCGAACTCACAGAGATCCCCCTGCCTCCGCCTCCTGAGTGCTGGGATTAAAGGCGTGCGCCACCTCCCAGCTCAGCAAGGATTCTTGGTCCCAACCAAGAAAGATTTTATTATCATTTTTATCCTTTGTTAAAAGATAAGGAAATGAAGGCAGGACAGAAGTCTCAGAATTCTATTTTACTTTTGATTCTCTAAACTCGCCAAGGAAAGGGGGCATTGTAATGCACTCCTCATCAACTGTACGTGCACCTGTGGCGATGCTGTGCTTGACAGCACCACACCGTGTGTAGGAGAGTTGCTGGGGACAGAAGCTGGTTTCTGTACTTTTGCTCCAGATAGCTTAGACTCACCTCACTGTCTACCTTTATTCCTATATTATTTAAGGGGAAAATTTTGTCTTAACCATAAATAGCACACATTGTTTTCTTCTGCAGGTTTCCTCTTGTCTATTTGAGAAGCAAGCAGAATATAAATCATGGAAAAGAAGTGTCTCTTGTGGAGCTCACTCTTTTTTTAATTTATTTTTTAAATTTTTTTGAGACAGGCTTTCTCTGTGTAGCCCTGGCTGTCCTGAAACTTGCTCTGTAGACCAGGCTGGCCTCCAACTCAAGAGATCCGCCTGCCTCTGCCTCTCAAGTGCTGGGTCTAAAGTTGTACACACTTAGCTTCTTGTAGCTCAGTCTTAAAGCCCAAAACAGTGGTCCATGTTTGTCCTAGACCAGCAGCCCAGTAGTCATCATAACATCATAACAACCCAGACCAAGATCAACAGTGAGAAATGAAATTCTTAAATTTTTTGAATTCTTTATTTTTGATGCTTTAAGTCTCTGAATTGCTGCTCCCCAAAAGAAAGACTTCTGAACACTACCTCCAAAATATGTTCATTTGCTTTCAAATAGTCTTTTGTTTAACTTCCCAAAGAAAATTCGACCCCTTTTATGGCAAGGGCTGTATGTTACCTTTATCTCTTATCTTAAAATCTGGCCCCCAAAGGTTTTCAGCCTCTCCAAAATAACACTACTTGACTGGCTTGTACAGTGGGACTTTGAAACCTCATTCTTGTGAAAACATCTTGGAGTTCTTCTTACCGTCATGGAAATTTTAAGTGGAGAAATGGCTGATCTAAGATGACTTGGAGAGATTACCATCTTTGCAGAAGGATCCTAAAATGTCTTTCTGGATCATTTGTCTTTGGATATCGCCAGATTGCCCCTTATCACAATAAAAGCAGATATAAGAGATTGTACTGTGTAATTAGCTAATTCTGTCATTCCTGCCAAGCCAGTGAAGGTTCCTCATTGCGAACACATTCTGCTGCCAAGAGCTCAATTGGAACATTGTGCTTATTTGTGAGGGGATCTGAGTGTGAGCAATTTGGCTTTAAGATTAAATGAGGGAATAGGTTGTATTGATAAACCTGATGTAATATTAGCCTTTTAAGGGGAAATTACAGTCATAAAGAGGAGTATACATAAAGTATTGAACATCATGCAAAAACAGCACAGAAATCAAAAACTCTCTTTCATTTACAATAGTTCCTTGCTTTCATTCCTCTTGTCTGTTTGGAAAGTGGACAGATGTACTGGAGGCAACCTAGCTCAGTGTGGTAAGCAGCAGATTGGGACACAGTGCAGAACTAGGTGCACAGGGTCGGGCAGTCCAAGTCAATGGATGCTCACTACAGATGCGGAACTGTGATGGGCAGTCTGTGGGACACAAAGCATCTTCATGAATATATGCATGCTTATGAAGTTCCTAAGCCTTCATAAAGATAATCTGACAGAGCTGGGCGTGCTGGCACACACCTGTATTTGCAGCACTTGGAAGGTGGGGATAGGAGGATCAGGAGATGAAGGCTCTCCTTAGATATAGTGACCTATCAAGTTCAAGGCCAGCCTGGGCTACCTGAGGACCTATCTCAAAACACCAAAAAGAAAAACATACATATAATAGAAATGAAAATAGATCAGTGAATCATAGGAAATAGAATGAGTGCTTGCTTCAGCAGCACACTTACTAAAATTGGAACAACACAGAGAAAAGATTAGCATGGCCCCTAAGCAGGAATGACTTGCATATCTGTGAAGTGTTTCATATTTTTTGAGAGTCAAATAAAGCTTATCTGACAGCATATTTTAAACCTGTAATGTATTTCACTAATAAAATTTAAAATAATAGACATTTTATCAAAGTCATTATTTTTTGAAATGTCATTATTAAGGTCAGTTTTTCTCTTCAACTTGTTTTTAATCTAAACTGATTTATCACATTGCGGATTAAAGTGCTTGAAGGTATAAAAGAAAATAGAATGAGACAGATATTGAGCAGGGTTTCCAAGGAATAGGAGAAAATGAATATTGTTCAGAAAATCAGAGCAGTGTGGGGGACAGGGAGCCCTGGCTTCTGAGCTGGCTATGTGTTGTTGGCATGGGCATGGCCAGGTAAGGGATCAAAGGGCCTCAGACCCATGGCAAAATGGCAAAGCCTAACCCTCGAGTAAGAAGGCTCAGTAATGGCAAAACTTTTCTAGGTTCCTGTGTGGATGTTGATAGTGTGGGCAGAAATGTTCATGGGAGCATTTCCCCGGGTGATTATGACGTGAACACTGCTCCCTTACAGAGATTTTCCTATAAAGGAGGAGCTAGACTCTCCTCTGTTCAGCTGTGTACCATAAGCCCTGCTTCCGTGTTAGCTGTATAGCGTAAACCCTGTCTCCCTATTCAATTGTGTACCATAAATCCTGCCTCCTTTGTTGGCTGTAAACCATAAATCCCACCTCCCTGTTCATCTATATAACATGACACCACCTCTGTCATTTCTTTATTCCCTGGCTGCCCCTTGCTCAGGTCAAATCCCTGGAGTTGTGCAAGGTTGTGGCAGAGAATGAAAAGTCTGTCGGCTGTCCCCACCAGTAGTCCCAATTACTTGAGAAGCTCCGATTGCTCACTGGAGCTCAGGCATTTGAGAGTAGCCTGGACAACATAGCAACATCCCATCTCAACAATAAAGTATAAAATTAAGTTGGTTCTAGAAAGGGAGTGCCATTCTGCTGGATGGAGCAGGTGGGAGTGAGCCCGGCAGGCTCTCACTGTGAGGGAGGTTAGATGTAGGGCGTGCGTTTACTGACATACCAACCTTGTGTGAGGATAAGGGAGAATCTAAGGTGAACCTGGGGTACTAATAATTATTGAAATAAAAAATTGAATCGTATTTTCACGTACACATTTGAGAATTTTAACAGTTTTGGGGGGCATTTGTTTCAACTTCCAATACATTCATGCTCCTATATAATTTCATTTGGGAAGATTGGGATTTGAACACATTGTCACTTCAGGGAGTGCAAACTGGGACACATTTCTCAGTATGACTGTCAGTCATGTATGTCGTGCACTGTATCCAGTGAATTGTTTCAGGGCTGCTGCATAGGCTCTGTACTGCCTCGTTCTGGGCAGCAGGCACACAGGCCAGGGCTTGTCAGTGTGTTTGTGTAAAGAGCCAGCAGTAAACAGTATAGACTTTGCTGGCCGCAAGGTATCTGGTACTACAACTCAAGACTGCCAGTGTCCCACAAAGCATCCAATGTATAAGTGAGATTTATTTTATTTTATTTTTTAGTCTTGCTCTGTAGTCCTGGCTGTGCCCAACCCATGCCTAGCTTTGCAATGCTATTATAGTCTAAGAAAATGTCCATTTCTGAAAACACAGGCAGGACCGGACTAACCTACACTCTGAAGTTTGATAATCAAACAGACCAAAACATGAATGGTAAACCTTTAAGGTGTGAAATTCTGTGGTACAGATCATTTTAAGAAGGAAATTTAAGAATGTATTAATTTTCTGGCCTAGCTCATGTGGTTCCTGCAGCATAAAAGCCGACCAGTAGATCCTTAAGTAAGCCATTTAAAACCTTCCCTTTAACTCCAGAATCCTCAGTTGGGAGATAAAAGCCATCCTCTATCAAATTAACTATAATTAGGTATGTGAGTAAGAGCTATGATATGTAGATGTTGTTCTGGATTTCTTACAGGCAGGCTAAATAGGAATTACAGCTGAGACATCGCAACTGAGCGCCGCTGCAGTAACATCCTCATGTACAACTTGGCAAGCAGCCTCCAACCCAAGTACTGGGCTGCTCAGGGTCTCATGTGCTGTTTGGGCTTTCTGCCGACTAGGAAGGATTTTTATCTGCAGGGAATACGTATTACTTTGGAACTTCCGGCTTTGCAGAATTACCATATAATAATAATGTCTTGATTTGTCCAAATCAATATAATGTCTGACAGCCTACCATGATCTTATTCTTGAAATATGATTAATAATAAAAATCACAGATATTATGCTAGGAGTTCTTAAGGAATGGGCTAGTAAGAGTTTTTTTAAGATTTATTTATTATGTATGCAATATTCTGTCTGTGTGTATGCTTGCAGGCCAGAA
>LOEQ01004359.1:71537-89051 GCA_001685075.1 Bramus lutescens | reverse complement strand
TTTGATCTTTCTATAACTGACTGACCTGTAGGATTGTTTGGTATACCTGTAATATTCTTTATATTATAATAAGCAAAAAACTGTTTCATTTTCTTAGACACATATGCTGGACCTTTGTCTGTCTTTATTTGTGCAGGTATGTCCATGATGGCCATAACTTCCAATAAATTTGTGATTAATGAATCAGCCTTTTCTAAGCTCAAGGCAGTTGCCCATTGAAAACCTGAATAAGTATTAATGGTGTAGTGTACATATTTTAGTTTTCCAAATTCTGTAAAGTGGAACACATCCATCCACCAGATCTCATTACTTTGAGTGCACTTTGGGTTACTCCCTGCTGGTAATGGTGTTTGATTATAGAAAGAGCAAGTAGGACATCTCATTATAATCTCCTTAGCCTGTTGTCATGTAATAGTAAACTCTTTCTTTAAACCTTTGCTATTGACATGATGTTTCTTATGAAATTCTGAGGAATTCAGCACACTTCCAATAAATAATTGATCAATTTCTGCATTACCTTGTGCTAGAGGACCTAGCAGACCTGTATAGAATGGGTTGTGTGTTATGTATATGGGACAAAACCTATTCCTGATTATATCTTGAACCTGTATGAATAGTGAACTCAATTCTGTATCATCTGGTAGAGATTCAACAGTTTCAGTATTCAAGACAACTCTTTCTGTATAGTGCAAATCAGTAAGTATACTGAGAGGTTCTTTAAAATCCCTTAGTACCATGAGAATAGCATATATTTCTGCCTTTTGTACAGAATTATAAGGGCTTTGTTCCACCTTACTTAAATCTTCTGATTTGTAATCTGCCTTTCCTGATTTATTGGTATCAGTATAGAATTATGGGCTCCAGTTATTGGTATCTCCCTTACAATGTGGGGAAGGATCCAAGTAGTTCTCTTTATAAGGTTAATTCTATCACCTTTGGGATAATTGCTATTAATGTCTTCTAAAAAATTAGCACAAGGTCTTTGTCAAGGTTCATTGTCTTCCCATATTTTTTTAATTTCATCAGCAGTAAAAGGCACTATAGTCTCTGCTGGCTCTATACCTGCTAGTTGACGAAGTCTCAATTTTCCTTTTATAATTAATTCAGAGACTTTTTCCACGTAAGTTTTTAATTTTTTACTTNTTGTTTAAATGAACTATTAGATCAGGTGTTATCCCAACAGCTGGTCATAGACTAGAAATTTTTCCTAGCAATCTTTGAAAGCCATTCAGAATCCACAATCGGTCTCTCCTAGTTGGTGCCTTTTGTTTTCTAATTTTCTGTAAAGCTATTTTATAACCTAGGTAATTGACAGAATCTCCTCTCTGTATTTTTTCTGGAGCAATTTGTAATCCCCATTTTGGCAAAACTTTCTTTACTTCTTCAAACATTTGTTTTGAAGTATCTATGTTTGAATCAGATAGGAAAATGTCATCCATATAATGGTAAATTATAGATTTAGAATTGTTTTTACATATTATTTCCAATAGCTGACTTACAAAGTATTGGCATAGGGTGAGACTATTGAGCAGTCCCTGTGGAAGGATAGTCCAAGGTATATCCTAGTAGGCTGAGAATTAGTATAACTAGGCACTGTGAAGCCAAATTTTTCTCTGTCTTTTTCTTGTAAAGGTATAATAAAGAAACAATCCTTTAAATCAATAACTATAAGAGGCCATTCTTCTTGGTAATAGAGAAGGCAGAGGAATTCCAGACTATAGAGGGCCCATAGGTGGGATAACCTTGCTGACAGCTCTTAGATCTGTTACCATTCTCTATTTTCCAGATTTCTTTTTAACAACAAATACAGGAGAATTCCAAGGGCTGCTAGATTCTTCAATATGGTGAGCATCTAATTGCTCCTGTACCAGGTGTTCTAAAGCCTGCAGTTTGTCTTCTGTTAAAGGCCATTGTTTAACCTATATGGGTTTCTCAGTTAACCATTTTAAAGGAAAGGCTGTTAGTACCTCTGAAGGTTTGCTAGTTGCTTTGTGTTATTGTACAGCCTGAATGGCTGGTGACCTTTTTTTAAAATAATATTTTATAATATCCTTCCCAGAAACATGAGTTTTGGGGACTGCAGGAATGTTAACCTGGGTATTCCATTGCTGCACTAGGTCACTGCAATATTAGCTACATATGGCTTCAGCCTTCCTTTTTGTCCTTCTGGCCCTATGCATTCAACCCACCTTGTACTTTGTTTTACTTGAGATAGGGTTTCAGTTCCTTGAAATTGAATATCTGCCTTTTAAAGAGGCCAGTCTGGATGCCAAGATTCTGGAATAATGATAGTCACATCCGCACCTGTGTCTAGTAACCCCTCAATTACAATATTATTTATATGCACTCTTAGCTTTGGTCTTTGATCATTTATAGATGTCCGCCAAAATATATGTTTCCTATTTTCTACTGGAGTTTTTGACTCATCCTCCAGGTCTTTTTCCACATCCAGAACAGTATGGTTGGTTTTTTACAATAGGCACTGGATTGTTTAAGTTTCCTGGTGAGACATGTTCTCCACAGTGACTGGGATTGACTGGGCCTTGTTTGACATTGGGGCCTGCGAGAGACCCCCCCCCATGAGTTTCCCAGTGGTATCAGGTTGTGATGTCTGTCTCTTGTTGACCTACATTCATTAGTCCAATGTCAGTCTTTGCCACACCTTCTACATATAACAGAAGGCTGAGTCCTCCTATTCTTGCCATTCCTAGAGAAGACATTATTCCTAGGAATTCCTTGTCTACAATTCCTTCTTAGATGTCCTATTCTTCCACAATTAAAACATTTGGCATTTTGGTGTCTCTTCATACCATTGGAAATCACTTCTCCTACCCAAGCTTTAGTACTATAGTCAAATGTTTCAACATTCATTGTGTGCAAGATTCATTCATCTATGGGTGCTGATCTAACCTTTAAAGGCCAAAGGATCTTCTTACATTCTTACGTTGGCATTTTCAAAAGCCAAGGATTCAGTTAGTTCATGTGTACCTTCAGGGTCTGTCACTCCTAATTGTACAGCCTTACTTAATCTTTGTAAGCAGTCAGTAAAGGGTTCCCCCTGGCTCTGTTTAACCATAATATATGACTCAGTCCTCTTTTTTAGTTCCTGAATCTTGCCCCAAGCATTTAAAGCTGCTGTGCTACACAGGGACAAGGTGTGTTTGTCATAGTGAGCCTGGTCCTAAGGATCAGAGTAATGCCCTCACCAAGAATTTGATCTTGGGAGGTCTCGAATCCTTTTGCTTTCCTTTGTTGCTCTAATTTTTTTGCCTCTTCTCTCCAATAACACTTCAAAAACAGCTGAGATCCATTTTCTAAGACCACTGAGATTAATTGAATCCAATCATGTGGAGTAGCCTTAGTGCTTGAAGCCCATGTTTTCACCATTTCCCTGACAAATGGTGAATATAGCCCATAAGAAACTATTGCTTGTTTTCTTTTTGATTGCTCATGCATATTGGTTCCCATGCATATTCTTTGACTACCTTAGGGTACTTTGTGCCAGATGGTCTTTCTGAGAAAATTACCTAATATGCAGTTGAAACTCTGTGTAAGTCATCCAGGGGTCTAGCATGTACTGATGAGGCTAAATCCTGTCCTTGTACCTTCTGTCCCTGCTCATCAATTTCAATAAATTCCTCAATCTTTTCAAATCTTTTTACTACTGCGTTTATAAAAGTCTGAACCTCCTGTCCAGTGTTCTGTTGGGGCCCAGGATAAAGAGAAAACCCAAAGTTTTTCATCAGTGCAAGTTGCAGACCGTGTGCACTGTGGGAATCTCAGGCAGCAGCTCATGGGCTGGTGAGTGGGTTGCAAGCTGGGGAGTGCTGAGTATCAACCTACTGTGTCTGAGGGCCAGCTAAAGGCATGGGCAGGAGAGTCAGTGCCCAATGCATCATGTGGCTGATGGACCAATCCCAAAAAGTGTGAACTGGTCCCCACGTTAGGGCGCTAGATGATGGTGGAAGAGACAAAATAATCCCACACTAGTTCAGAATTACGTATAATAAAGGCTTACTTATTTAGGGGAGACTTACAGATCACTGTCCTAGATCACAATCCTCTGCATGAACAGGGAACAAGAATAGAGTCTAGCAGCGGGAAGTGAGAGCCGGAAGCAAGAGAGTGAGCACAGGCTTTACAGCTGCATTTATGGTATAAGAGATTATACCCAAGTGGGCTGGTATCTTAAAGGCTGTTGGCTGAAGGAGCTGAAGGAGCTCCTGCAGCAGTCTATACTGTGCCCATAATGTGAAAGCTTTAATGAGGCTAAATTTACAATTGATAGAGTAGCCAGATATGCCTTGCACACCTATAATTTTGGCACCTGGGAGGTAGCAGTAGAAAGATCAGGAGTTCAAAGTCAGCCTACAGTACAGGAAACTGTTTCAAAAAGACAAACAAAGCAACCAAACAGGAAGTAATGGCATATATTGCTAAAGAAATTTGAAGCAGCAGAACATTTAGGCTGTGGCATGCTTTCTGTTCACTACTCCTTGCCAGATTTATGATAAGAAAGTGCAGAAAGTGGAGCAGAAAGGTGTGAAGGATGTGTACTTTGGCTAGGAAACACGAAGCAGTTAAAGGTGTCTACAGAGTGGGAAAGATGATTGTGTCACAGGAGGTATAATTGTTAAAGAGATTAGCACAAAACATAAGAAAGTCTGTACTGGGACAATAGAAATGCTGCCACCAACTGGTGCTCCTGGGTATAAAATTAAAAACCCGTTTGACAAGCATTCATTTGAAAGGAGAGTATTTTGGCCTGGGGATAGAGATCAGAGGTAGTGTTATCTAGTAGGCCTGAGCCCCTAGATTCAATTCCTAGACCTTGCAAAAGAAATACTACCTAGGGAAATGTTTTCTGAGGTTGAACTACACAGATGAATGCAACACTTTATTTGCAGGCATGCAAAATGCAGGAGTTGCACTCATGGAGCTTAAAACAAGGTTTCAGAAAACCCCCGAGGCAGGTTATGCATAGCAGGTTTGAATTCTGTGTTTGGTTGATATGGGATGTTCTTCTGTATATGTGTTGCTTTATTGGCTATGTATAAAGCTGTTTCAGCCAATGGCTTAGCAGAGTAAAGCCAGGTGGAAAATCTGAACAGAGATATATAAAGAGAGTAGGTAGAGTCAAGGAGACACCATGTAGCTGCCTAAGGAGAAAGATACCAGAACCTTACTGATAAGTCACAGCCTTGTGGCGATACACAGATTAATAGAAATGGGTTAATTTAAGATGTAAGAGCTAGCTAGCAATATGCCCAAGCCATTGGCCAAATGGTGTTATAATAAATATAGTTTTTGTGTGATTATTCAGGTCTGGGTGGCTGGGAAGTGACTGAGCAATTCCATTTACATTTGGTGTCTAAATGAGTTGTGTATGATGCCATGAATGTAATGCTGCATTCACAATGGGCCTTCAAAATACTGTAGGTGCCAGGAACATGGGATAGCTGCTGAGGAAAGCCATAGGCAAATAATAGAACTGGCCATCAGCGGACAAGAGCTGGATGGCCAGAGGAGTCATGCCTGCTATGTAATGCCTTGGAACCTCATATACTAGACCCTGACTCCAGGGTTTGGGGTTGGCCCTGCTTGGATGCAGTCTTGCCTTTGTCTGATGTTTCTTTGTTATGCCCCTACTCCTTCCTTTGGAATGCAAAAGTTTACTTTATGCCATTGAATATTAGTTTTGTAATTTGTTTATTTTTAGTAAGAACTCATAACTAAAGAGTTTATTTTCTGGGTGAGATCAAGGTACAGTTTCACTCTACAAGTGGATATTCAGTTTTCTATCACCGTTTGTTATATAAACTGTTTCTTTTATTTTTTTCCCCATTTAACTTTTTATTGATTCTTTGTTGATTTCACATCATGCTTCTTGATCCCACTCATCTTTCCATCCCTTGGTATCCCCTTCTGCCCTTGCAATCTCCCCTCCAGAATAAAACAAAGTAAAATTTAAAAGAAAGATCCCATCATGGAAGCTGCAATATGACACAGCGAGTCACACAGTGAACCCTTTAGTCAATAGATCATTGCTTGCACGTGTTCATTGCAAAGAATCATTGTCTGGTTCGGGGCCTCCGATTTCTGCTACACCATAGATACTGGACCCTCTCTCTTGGATATCCTGTTGTCCTGTCTCATGGAGATCCTACAACTTTGGGTCTACAGGCCTGGCCCCTTCACGTGTTCTAGCAGATCATAGATGGATGATGGAATGGGCCAACTCACAGCCCTGCTTCTGGGTCTGGGTAGTTGCAAAGTTGGTTAGCCCACCAGCTCTCTCCCTCATCTTCAACTCTACCGTGAACTCTTCAGCCCAGGCTAGGTCACCCTATGTAGTAAGCAGCAAGGGTTGGGGCCCGACTAGCCCACACCTACACCACCAGGGCCAGCTCTACTGTGTTGCCCAGGTGAGGTGTAGGAGACACTTTGCCCTGTGGTGTAGCTGGTGAGGGGCAGGACCAGCAATCCTTCCTGCCACAGGCCTTGAAGCGGGGAGAGCTTCTCTGCCTTGCTCACACCTCCATAAGGCAGGTCCTTTTTCTAATCTGCTTTGTGACACTTTTGTTGAAGGTTAGGTGGCTGTACCTGAGTGAGTTTTTGTTTCTTTTTCAGGGTCCTCTGTTAGATTCCACTGGTCTGTGTAATACTGGTCTTTGTTACTAAGGCTCTGTGGCATAGTTTGACAGGAGGTGTTAGGAGGCTTCCCTTGTGGCCCTTTTTGCCTAGGGTTGCTTTAACTATTTAGGGTCTTGTGCTTCCGTGTGGATTTTAGGGTTCTTTTTTCCCTAGTTCTGTGAGGAAAAGTCATTGGAATTTTAGTGGAGGATTGCTTTGCATTTATAGATCATTTCAATAATAAAGCCATTCCCACAATACTAACTCTGCTGACCCAGGATCGTTGGTATTCTTCCCATCTTCTAGTGTCTTCTATAAATGTCTTCAGGGTTTTAAATTTTAATTGGCCAGGTTTTATCAGAGGTAATTTTTAAACTGTTGTGGGTGAATTTTCCCCTTATTTCTTTTTTGGGAAATTCATTACTGTTAAACAGAAAGCTACTGATTTTTTTTTCTTTTTTCTGTGCTGGAGACTGAACTCAGGATGCTGTGCTTGCCAGGGACATTCTCTACCATTTAGCTAGTCTCTAATCCCACACTACTGATTTCTGTATGTTGATTCTATATCTTGATACTTTGCTGAAAGTGCTTATACAATCTAAGATTTCTGGGACACTTATAAGGCCTTTTTGTTGAGGATCACATCATCTGCACATAGGTATTTTGAATTCCTTTCTTGTTTACATTCCTTTTATTCCTGCCTTTGTCTAAGATAATTCCACATCGAAGAGGAATGGAGAAAGTGAATGTACTTGTCTGGTTCCTGATTCTAGAGGAACAACTTTAATTTCCCCCTCACTTAGCATACTGCTGGCTGTAGGCTTCTTGTCTTACAGTCTTTTATTGTATTCACTGTGTGTGTTCCTTTTATTCCTAGATTCTTCATGGCTTTTATAGATAAGGGATGTTAGACTTTTCTCCATTTATTGAGGTGATCATATGGTTTCTAATTTTGTCTTTTTAACTGTGGTATTGCATTTATTAACTTGCATATTTGAATCATCCTTACATCCCTGGAATGAAACTACCTTTGTATGCTTTTCTTTCTATTAAATCTACTTAAGCACTTTATGGAGAATATTTCTACTTTCATTCATGAGATATCAGCCTATAGATTTATTTTTGTTAATGTATCCTCTGTTTTTGTTTGTTCTGTTTTGTTTTCCGAGTCAGGGTTTCTATGTGTAGCTTTGGAGCCTGTCCTGGAACTAGCTCTGTAGACCAGGTTGGCCTCAAACTCAAAAAGATCCGCCTGCTTCTGCCTCCCGAGTGCTGGGATTAAAGGCGTGTGCCACCATCGCCCAGCTCCTCTGGTTTTAGTATCAAAGTATTGCTAGCTTCCTAGGATAGGTTTTGTGGCATCCCTTCTGTCCATAGTCTGTGGAACAATTTGAGGAGCGCTAGTGTTAGCTCTTTGAGAAGACTTGGTAGATGTCGATAGCAGATCCCTCCAGTCCCAGGCTTTTCTTTGGAGACTATTGTGCTTCAACCTTGCTGTAGTTCTGCCTCGATTGCTTATGACCTCTTGCCTTATTTTGATAGATATGTGACCTATCCATCTAGACACATGCAGAATTCCCATTCTAGGGGCAGGATTATACTCGAAGTGTTCTACAGTGATCCTCTGGCTTTATTCATTTGAAGCTGTTACAACATTTCCTTTTCATCTCTAAATTTATAAAATTTGGCTAGAGCAGCTAGGGGTTTGCTGGTCTTGCTTAGCTTTTCAAGGAACCCACTCTTTGGCCTATGTATTGTTTTCTTCTCCATTCTTTCCTTTCTGCCCTGATATTTATTATATCTTGCTGCCTAGTGCTTTGGGGTTTGTTTTGTTCCACTTTGCTTTTCTATTTTGACACAGAGTCACAGATACCCAGGATGGCTTGAAATCCTCATATGGTTTATGCCCAGCTGTTTTTGTCTTTCAAAGACCTCGGGGCATACATTTAGTCACTTATTTGATAGTTTGCTGAGTTTTTAGTGTAGGCAATCATAAACAAAAACAACAACAAAAGGTTTAAGACCCCGAATGTGATCCATTTCAGAAAAGGTTCCATGGACTGCTAAAGAAACGTGTATTCCCTGCGTGCAGGCTAGTAGGTAACACCTGGGTCCATTTGACCTACAGTAGAGCACACAACTGCAGGTGTGTGTGTGTGTGTGTTTGTGTGTGGTTTGGTGACTTAACTAAAACTGAACGTGGAGTGTTGAAGTCTTCCACTGTTGTTTTAGAACCTGTTTGATCTTTCATACTTACTAGTGTGTGTTTTATTAAATTGAAAGCCTCAGCATTTGATGCCTATATATTTACAATTTTTGTTTTTTAAGACAGGGTTTCACTGTGTAGTCCTGGCTGTCCTGGAGCTCGCTTTGTAGACCAGGTTGGCCCAAACTCAGATCTACCTGTCTCTGCCTTCCAAGTGCTGGGACAGAAAGTGTGCGCCACCACTGCCTGACTTTCAATTTTATACATCTTTAGTTTTCTCTTTATTAGTATGTAGTGTAGTGCCCTTCTTTGGCTCATCTGATTCTGGGCTGAAGCTTGCATTGTCAGGTATTAGGATAATGTGCCTGTTGGGCTTTGCTTGATTTTCTTTGTCTCCACCTGATGACTGTGGACATCTTTACCCACAGATTTATTTCTTGGGAACAATAGTAGTTGGATCTTGTTTTTCAATCTATTTTTTTTCCTGTACTTTTGTTACCTTATCTTTTGGTTAGTTGGTAGTATAAGGTCTTGCTGGCTTAGTGTCATCACAATGAAGTCTTTGCTCACTCTCTGCGGTCCACCCATTCCTCTCATACAGCGTAGTCTTCCCTGTGCTCTCATCACTGAGTCTGTCCTGCTGCCTGACTCTGCATAAGCACCTTCTGCAGTGCTGGCCTGGTGGCTATGGTGGTCATGAACACCTTAGTCCCCATTCATCTTGACATTGTCCTTGTCTCTTCCTCATGTTAAACATTAACTTCCCTGGATATAGCAGTCTTGGTTGGCAGTTATTTACTCTCAAAGCTTGAAATACATTATTTCAGGGGATAGAAACGCCTCCATGGTTAAGAGCATGCACTCATCTGGGAGAGGACCTGAGTAATTCCAGCTCCCAGAGATCTGGTGCCTCTGGCCTCTGCAGGCACTACATTCATGTACATATATGCACATGCTTTAAAAAAAGAAATACATTATTCTTTTCTGGCTTTTAGGGTTGCTAATGAGACAGCTGGTGTTATTCCAATGTATTTACCTTTGTAAATGAATTGGCATTTTTCCATAACAACTTTTAATATTATTAGTTTGCTTTGTATTTTTGACATTTTGACTCCATGTCATGGAGAGGCATTTGAAGTTATAAATGGCTCTTGTGTTTGGAGGTTGGATTATTTCTCCAGATTTCAGGAATGTTGTGCTATAATAATCAGTGTTTCTCTCTGCTTCTTCTCTCTGTGGATTCTTAGTTTTGTTTTCTTAATTGTACCATAGAGTTCTTTGTTCTTTCTCAGAGTCTGATGTGGTTTAATCAAAGTTGAAAATACTAAACAGAAAAAAATCCTCATAAAAAATGGCTACAGGGTATGGGTGTAACTCAGAAGTAGAACATGGCTTTATTATGCCTTGGCTTTAATCAGGGAACTCTCACTGTCCATTCCTTTCTGAAAAACTTACACAGTTTTTTAAGAGTATTATTGTTTATTTTATGTTATTTTGTTTTTATATAGCTTAGACAGGCCTGAACTGGCTGGGCAGCAGCTGTTGCTGTTGACCTTAGAGCCTCCCCATCAGCCTCCCAAGAAGCTGGCATTGCAGTGTGTCACCTTCGTCTGACTTTCTAGTGCATTCTCACACAATTACATTGTCGTTTCTCTGAAAATTGTTCTTTTTTTAAGATTTATTTATTTATTACTTATACAGTGTTCTGCCTGCATGTGTGCCTGTAGGCCCAAAGAGGGCACCAGATCTCATTACAGATGGTTGTGAGCCACCATGTGGTTGCTGGGAATTGAACTAGGACCCATCTCTCCAGCCCCCTGAAAATATTTTAAATAATTTAAAACTCTCACCGTTTTTTAAAAAAAAAACTCTCACATTTTAACAGCCCAAAATGCACTACTTTCCTGAAAACTGAGCACATTATAATAGTGAAAAAACTCAAGGGTGCTGGGGACATGGCTCAGTGTATACAGCGCTGGCCTAGGTGTGTAAGGCACTGAGTGTGATCCCCCTCCTCCACATCCCAACAAAATTTAAAAGAATGTTCCTTACTCAGAGGCAGAGGCAGAGGCAGAGGCAGAGGCAGAGGCAGAGGCAGGTGGATCTCTGAGTTCAAAGCCAACCTGTTCAACAGAGCAAGTTCCAAGAGAGCCAGGGCTAAACAGAAAAACCTTGTCTTGAAAAAGAAAAAAAAAGACCAAGGAAACAAAAATTTCAAATGATGAGGATGAGACAAAGAGAGAGAAAAACAAAAGAGAAAGTAATAAATAAATCCGAAGAGTTATAGTTAATTTGGATGAAAACTTCAGATTTTGCTATGAGTGAGTGGATTTGTTTTTTCTCACTGCCAAGAAAGGCTCCAGGCAACCTGGCATTTGCTGTAGCTCACTGTGGGAGAAATAAATGAAGATCATGCTCAAGGGTGTGTTTTAGTCTTCTTTCGTGAGTTTTTTTTCAGCTAACCCATCTATACTGCAGCACTGATGTGGGGTAAGGATGCAGCGTGTTGCTGGAAAGTGAGACGCACCAGGTAGTAGTTGTCCTGTGTGTGGGGAGTGAACCAGCCCCCGGAGCAGTCATGGGGCTCTGCGGATACCTTTCTACGGGACACTTAATGAGGGTGTCATTTCTCTCCCTCTCTCTGTGGGTTCTCATATTTGGATGCAAATATTCATAATATTTCAGGAATCCAGATTTAAGCTTTTCTGACAATATTTCACTTATAGTCACAACATTCTTGTTGGAAGCAGTGGCCAACTCTGCTGCTCCAAACATTATTTTTTATCCAAGTAAGAACTCTCAGACTTTCTAGATACCAGCATTTTAACCATTCAGATGTCAGATTTCAAAGCATAAAAGATGAGCAATGGGAAACACTTATTAAAGTGGTTCTATGTCATCCACAGACCTGAATCACTATTTTAATTGGAAAGCCAAGAAATACAAATTTACTTCTTATAAGTTAAAGCTGACCTTGAATTATTCAACCTGATAAGATGGAGTTTCACATCTGTCATGGGGCACAGGAAGAAGAACGTGTCTTCCTCTCCATTTTCTGTCTCACTGATCTGAGGATGGGCCAGGCAAGGTGGCGCACAGTTCTTCTCCCACCACTGGGGAGTCAGAGGGTGTGTGGATTGTTGAGTCCAAGGCCAGAACTACATAGCAAGTTTCAGGCTAGCCAGAGCTACAAACTGAGAGCCTGTCTTATAACAAACAAACAAATAAGCAAAACAACAACAACAACAACCAATTATCATGGTCTCACGTCCATCTCTGAGAATCAGGAATCTAAGAGTGGCTAAGTTATGTGGTTCTGACTTAAAGTTCCTCACAGGGTTGCGGCCAGGCTGTGTGCCAGGACCGACTGTGGTTATTTCAGAGCTGTTTTGGCTTAGAGATTCTGATTCCAAGATCACACACAGTTGTTGGTAACTGGCAGTTCCAACTCTCATGTAGACCCCTCCCTTTAGGCTGCTTGCAGCCTGCAGCCTGCAGCCTGGCAGCTTGCTTCCCTCAGAACAAATGATCCAAGAGAGAAGAGACAGCCAGCAGGGCAAAAGTCAAAGTCCTTCATCTATCCCCTCGTCTCCATGTGGCAGATGGCCACTTTCACCATCTGTGTGTTGCATGTATGGTACCATGCAGGGAAGGGCGTATAGGAGGTGTAAAGCTAAGAGATGGAGAGCACAGACAGCCTTGGAAGCTGACAACCACAAAGAGTAAATAAACGTAGCAGCTGGTCATGTACTTGAATCCTGAGATGTTAGCGGCCAGGTTCTTGATCTACGGTCTAAACGTCCCTCTAAAAGACCATCTCCTTTCAAAACCACTGTGTTCTTTCATTAAAGATACAAAGTGTTTGCATTACATTTTGGGAAAGGCCTCATTAGGATGGGTCAGTACAGAATGCCTGGTTTTGAGTCTATTGACCTGTGGCAGGTGGCTTGGGGCCCCCTCTGCTCTGGGGTCCTCATAACTCTGCCTATAGAACTGTTCTGAAGGTTGAATGAGTTATCGGATGGACAATGCTACAGTAATGCTGGGGCATTTTAAAGGCTGGGGAGCCAGCTATTGGTTGAATCTTCCCCTTTGCTCTGAGAATCAAAGCAAAAGCCATCTTTGAAGAGCTGAGAGACATCACCTTTCCTGCCATCTCTTGTATTTTGGCAGCGTGTGTCCGTGTTGTGTGGAGATGACCTATTTAACTAGCGTGGGCTCCCTTTAAAACTCAGACTGTCCCAGAAGAGAGCATCTTTGCATATTCGCTGATTCCTGCATGCACTCATTCATGCCACTGGTTCTTAACCTGTGACTCATTCAGCACTGCCTATTTCCCAGGTACTTGGGGGGAGGGAGCAACAGATGGAAATGTGAAGGTCTCTGCTTCTACTGAGTTTACATACTAAAGGAAAACCAGAGCTGGACAGTGATGACCCACACCTTTAATCCCAGCACTCGGGAGGTGGAGGCAGGTAGGTCTCTGAGTTCGAGGTCAGCCAGGGCTATGCAAAGAATCCTTATCTGGGAGCAGGGGGAGAACCTGGAGAGGAACCCTAAATGAATAAGAAGATTGCATATTCTTATAAAATGTGTGACAGTGTGAGCAGGCCCAGGACAGGGCTGACGAGTCCCAGAGCACAAAGGAGACCCTTAATACCATTTTATGACCTTATGATGACCTCATTATGACCTCATAGGGGCAAGATGAATTGGTAGGAAATCCCATACCACAGCAGTCCCTCGAGGGAAACAGGATTATTATTTATTTCCAAGAAGCTGGACACAGTAGTGATGAGCATAACTCTGCATGCTAGATTCCATGAATTACGGCATGTAACCCCCATACCCTGAAATACAGACAGCAGTTTTCTTTCACAAATTAGCAAAGGTTCTGGAGCTTGAGTAGCTTGTTCAAGGTCACACAGAAAACCCCAGAATGCAGATTTTATTCAAGATTCGAAGTCAGGCTTTTGGCCATAATGTGGGAGCTGATAAAAATCTAAAAACGCAGCTAACTCAGGAAGAGGAAGAGTGGTGTGCAGCAGGCTCTGGGAGCCTGTAGCAAATGAAGTCTACTGAAGGAGACACCTATAAATCAGACCTGAGTGTGAAGATGATGCCAGCCTGCAGAACAAAAAACGACTTCTTGCTGCTGATTACTCGGCGGCCTCCTAGAGTTTATCACATCCCACTTACGCTGTGTAACTGAGCAAGGCACTTAATCGCTGTCACGTCTCGTAGCGTGACAAGCAGAGATGCCAGGAAATACCATGTGACACTGGCAAATTGCAACAATGTCTTATTATTTTTAATGAGTCACAAACTACTTGAGGGTGGCCAGTAGGTTATGTACCTTCCTTTACCCCTCACAGAAAAGGGATCATGGTATGGTATATGCTCATGGGTGTAGATTCAGCTGGAAAAGCTCAGGACACACCAAGCCCCCGTCCTGACAGCCTGCAGCCGGAAGAGTAGAGGCCATGGGGCCGGTAGTGACTCTTACCACCTTGACATCACCCGAGCTGTGCCTGGGGTTCTACTCTTTGCTCCTGAAAACCATTCTGGCTGCTTTCTGACAACCTTACTTGCTGTATGAACAGTTTGGCGGAGAACAGGAGTGTGATATCGGAAGCAGTTGGCTGCTGACGTCAGCACTCCAGGCTTGCCGCGCTCTGCTATAGGTAAAGCTGAGGACGCTGCCAGATGCCGTGCTGAACCTACCCATTAGAACTCGGGATGCTAGTGGCTGTCAGCTCCTAGGCTCTGACAGTCAGTTAAGATCTGAAATCAAAGACCAGAGTATGCAACAAAGAGGACCCTATGAGAGACATAACATGGGTCTAATCTACATGGGAAGTAGAAAAAGACAAGATCTCCTGAGTAAGCTGGGAGCATGGGGACCATGGGAGAGGGTTGAAGGGGAGGGGAGGGGAGAGGAAGGAAAGGGAGCAGAGAAAAATGTATAGCTCAATAATAAAATCAATAAAAAGAAAAAAAGACTAGAGTATGGATTTGGCACCAATATAATTTGAATAACACATGGTCCTACCAAATTTAACAAACTCAAAGAAAACAATGAATACAAAAAAACAAACCCCTGTAGTTTGGTGGCAGTCATTTCATGGTGATACCACCCCACCACAGTGTGCACACTGAAAACAGGCTTTGATTTCCCATTTTGCCCCATTGTGTTAATTTCTGTGTATTTTGTGCTTTTGTTTGCTTATTTGAGACTAGGTTTTTTTTTTTAAATAAGTTTTTGGCTTTCAGAAAAACTGAGGGAAAAGTGCAAGGAATATCCCATACATGGGCCTTTGGGGGACATTCACGACCAGACTGTGGCACCTATTAAGGTTCTCTAGGTTGGGGCCGTTCTGGCAGTTGTGTTTCGTCACCTTCTGCTGGTGTAGCAGTGTCTAAGGAAGAACTGTAGGGGGGAAGGATTTATTTGACTCCAAAGTTTTGGCAACTTCAGGCCTGGTCACATGACTCTAGGCTTGCATGGTGACACATGCATGATGGCACAATGGCATAGAAGGCTATGGCAGAGGGCACAAAGTGGCCACCTCATGGACAGAAGGCAGGATGAGATCAGTGGGTTCAGGGAGAAGACACCCCTTACAGCTGCATTCCCGGGGGCTGCTTCCTCAAACCAGGAACTCAACAGTAGTGTGTCCTAGTGGATGAACCTCATGGGCTCTTGATTCACTACCTCTCTGTAGTGCCACCAAACACACAGCCTTTGGGAAGGTCATTTCGTAGTTAAACTACCACAGCAATTATGAAAAACTGCTGTCAGCATTTATGTACAGTTTTTTTTGTATGTACATGGATTTTCTGCTCATTGCTGGATCCTATGGTAACGGTTCATATAGGCTCCTGAATTATTTTTGTTCTTTATTTTCCTTCCCTACTCTTCCTTTTTCTTCTTTTTCTTTTGAGGTGAGGTCTCTCCATGCTGCCCAGGCTAGCTCTAAGTTCCTCTGAGCCTTCAACTTGATCCTCTTGTCTTAGGAATGCAGGTACATGCTACCTACCACTCTATGCCTAGACAATTTAAAAAAAATTTGTTTGTTCATTCACCCATTGCTGAGGTTTAAATTTGTTCAGATTTTGATTAGGATTGCATTGAACCTTCTAGATCAAACTAGAAAGAGTATCTTGGTGTGGTGACTCATGCCAATAATCCCAGCCCTTGGGACGCTGAGGCAGGAGGACTGCAACAAGTTTAATGTCAGCCAGGCTACATGGTGAGTTCTACTCCAGGCTGGACCACAGTTTTATAGGGCAAGAGTTTGTCTCAAACCAAACAGAAAGCTGGGAAGAACAATATTAACCCTTCAAATCCATGAACATGGAAGTCTCTCCACTTGTTAAGTTCTTGTTTATTGATGCCCGGTAGCAATCTATTATTATTAATTTTGATCATAAACTGGAAGTGAAAACTGGCACTGTTGTCTCGGTGTCTATCATTTATTAGTTTTCTAATTTCTAATTTCCTTATCCCCCATTTTTGATTTCTCAGTCTCTGCCTTCTCTAACTGTGACCAGGCATCTCACGACTCCATTTTCTTTCCCTTTTGGGTGTATTAATTAAGCTTCTCTTTTAAATTCTGTTTTGTCATGCATAGGCACACTATCATGTAAATGCCATTGTCCTCTTTACAGACCACAGACAGTGTGAGTTTGGCATAATTCTTAAGGATCTGAGGAATGGTAGATGAATACTGGCTTCAACTAAGACTCCCACCTTTACTGCCTGCTAACAGGAAAGCCAGGTGGTGGCTTCCCTCTGGCTGTCAAAGTCCATTTCCTTTCAATGAACTGTTGTTTTACACACCGAAAATCTGTCGCTTCTGTTGCCACCTTCAGATACCACCTCAGAATTACCAGGAAAATTTAGGGTTCTCTTTCAGGGTTCTTAGCTTCTTTAATAAATAATTTGAAAACAGACTGGAAGAAAACTTGAGGACAGTTTTATTAGGGTTTGAAAGAAACAGGGGGAGCAAACTGTACAGTTTCAGCAGCTGCTGGTGGAGGGGGCGGAGGAGGGGCAGTGAAAAGTCACCCCCCTTTTTGAATTAGGAGACAAGAAAGCAGTAGTTGAGGTTGGCAAGAAGCCACAGGAGGAGGGGGTGCTTCAGCAGATGAGTGGGAAAACCCAGAGTGACAGTCGTGCTGAGCCCTCTGCTCAGGAGAAGCAAAGAGAAAGAGAGTTTCATGTCTTTGAGTAACTGGGGGGCGGGCCACAGCAGAGGCACCATAAACAGATCCACTGAGGAAGGGGCTTTCGGGAAGGAGAGCTCTATTATCTCATTAGGGGGATAAGATCATTATTCCTGTCCTGTCCTGAGCATGCTTTCTGGTGAATCAGATTTCCCATGGTGGGCAGACTCCCTGCCAGGACCAGCTGTGTTAGTTAACTCTTAAGGGAGGAGACAGTAGTTTGTAATGTTCTAATCTTTAGAACAGGCCAGAGGCAGTTCATTCTTTTGACTAAGTCTAAGAAGTTGAAGTGTACCTTTCTAGTGTTACCAGGGAAACAGGAGATCCAAAATCAACAGAAAGGGAGGGGTCCAACCTCCATGACGTAATCTTATCTAGCACCTGCTTCAGTTTCTTCACCAGCATTTCACTGTGTGTGTGTGTGTGTGTGTGTGTGTGTGTGTGTG
>LOEQ01004359.1:34123-56156 GCA_001685075.1 Bramus lutescens | reverse complement strand
AGCAACCACATGGTGGCTCATAACCATCTATAATGGGGTCTGGTGCCCTCTTCTAGCTTGCAGGCATACACACAGAGAGAACATTGTATACATAATAAATAAATAAACAAATAAATAAATAAATACAAAAAATAAAAATAAAGACAGACACACACACTCAGAGAGAGGTATAGACAGAAATTCAAAAGAGTCTCAGTGAGGAATAAGTTTCTCTTTGGCATAAGAGCAGAAGCATTCCTTCTCTCCTTGTGGGTATGTGGAGTAGAATGTGTGTGGATGTGTTGAGAGTGTGTGTGTGCATATGTAGAGTGTGTGTATAGGGGGGTTGGTGTATGTACTATGTACTACATGAGCTCAGATGACATCCCCAGGACCACCATCCACCTCCTTTGAGGCAGGGTCTCTTCTTGGCCTGCAACTCAGCAGTCAGGCCACACTGGTGGCCAGCGAGCCCAGGGATCCTCCTGTCTTTGCCTCCCCAGGGCTGGGATTATAGGTCTGTACTGCAGGTGGCATTGCTGTGCCCAGCTTTGTATATGGGGTACAGGGCTCAAACTTGGGTTTTCAGCCTTGCAAAACAAGCACTTTGGCAACAGAGCTCTCATTGGCCCCTCAGATGGAGCATTCTCTTTTACCATGGGAACTATGTGATGTTCCGTTTGTTTGGCTGGGATTGATGCCGGAGCCTCCTGCACACTAGGCAAGTGTTCTGCCACTGAGCTACGGCCCCAGCTCTAGGATGACTTGATGTTAGAAAGAAATTATAATGTATTACTGTTTTTTATTTATTATATTATCCCAGTCCCACAAGTGCTGTATTCCCAGCCCCTCGTTATTTTCCCTTTTTTCTTTCTTTTTTTAATTGATATATATTGAGCTCTACATTTTTCTCTGCTCCCCTCCCTGCCTCTCCCCNTAGTACTCCATTGTGTAAATGTACCACATTTTTCTTATCCATCCTTCAATCGAGGGGCATTTAGGTTGTTTCCAGGTTCTGGCTATGAACATAGTTGAGCACACGTCCTTGTGGCACGATTGAGCATCTTTAGGATATATACCCAAAAGTAGTATTACTGGGTCTTGAGGAAGGTTGTTTCCTAATTTTCTGAGAAATTGCCACACTGACATCCAAAGGGGTTGTACCAGCTTGCATTCCCACCAGCAGTGCAGAAGTGTTCCCTTTACCCCACAACCTCTCCAGCATAAGTTGTCATCAGTGTTGATCTTGGCCATTCTTACAGGCATAAGATATTTTCCTTTTTTAAAATTAATTTTTCAGGTTAGCACCCAAAGCTGAGTTTTATCATGGCATCTTCATACACATGTGTTGCATACTTTGTTCTCACTTCTTACCTCTCAGTTCGGAAAGATTTTAACAAGTTAATAT
Organism: Bramus lutescens; assembly: GCA_001685075.1. Lineage (NCBI taxonomy): Eukaryota > Metazoa > Chordata > Mammalia > Rodentia > Cricetidae > Bramus > Bramus lutescens. The sequence goes on along the minus strand of LOEQ01004359.1, from coordinate 54,769 downwards.
TATAGGAAGTATACACCCACCAAAGACCTGGGCATGGTGGCACAGCAAATGAAGAAGCTGAGTCAGGAGGATCACTCAAGGTCAGCTTGGACGACATAAGAAAACCTTGACTCAAAACAAAAACCCCTGACAAAATGTGGCAGAGCAGGTACACACACACACATGGTATTCCAGGAAAGTCTGGTAGCTTCCTATAAGACTAAACACCTTTAATCCCAGCACTCAGGAGGCAGAAGCAGGCAGATCTCTGTGAGTTCAGGGCCAGCATGGTCTATATAGTGAGTTCCAGGACTGCCAGGGCTACACAGTGAGACCCTGTCTGAAAAATAACAATAACAAAAAATTAAACACACTTACTCTAACCTATTAACGCCTCTTCTGAGTATTTCCCCAAGAGAAACAAAACCGTGTCTAGAAAATGACTCACGAATGCCCACAGCGGTTTGATTCCTCAGTTAAAACTTGGACACAACTCCCATGTCCATTGTGGAAATGAACACTCTAAGGTGGTAATAAATGGAGAGACTATTCTGCACTGAGAAGGAGTGCGCTATTACAGGACAACATGAGTACTCTCCACGACATTGCTGGATGGAAAGAAGCTTACACAAAAGAAGACATAACTGTACAAAGTTCAGAGAGAACATAACCAATCTGCAGTGAAGAAAGCGAGACCAGTGAGAGACCAGGCTGAGGTGGAAGCAGCCTGGTGGTCCTATATTCTAGTGGGGCTCTGAGGTCCTGGATACATGCATTTACCAATATTGCGTGAATAGACTTACAATTTGTGCATTCTTAATATATGGATTTTAGTAAAAGCTGCAAACAAACGCTGAATTCTAGACCATGATGTGAACATTGAGATATTTAGAAGGAAGCACACTGACATCAGTAAGTCACTTTCATGTGCATGAAAAATCAGGACTATTGAGCCAATCAGCAGATGAAGAGCACAGTGTTAATGGGAGCCTCTTAGCACCGGGCATATGAATTTCAGTGGGAAAGTATGCAATGTGTCTTTCTCCGTCACACCAGCCAGCTCCCAAATAATGACAGAGACTTCTTATTATGAAGGCTCATCCCCAGCTGGCTCTTACAGCTTAAATTAGCCCCTAACTTTTAATGTACGTCCTTTACATGCTCAGTTATTTTTACTCTGTCCTGCCCATCCTTCCTCCTCTGCATTGGCTGGCGATCTCCATTTTTCTTCTTCCCAGAGTTCTCTCTGCCTACACCAATCACAGCACACATTCACACAGTGTACAAACATCCCACAACAAAAGCATTTTACCTTTTTGTACATTTGAAGATTTCCACAACGGAACAGTGCGACATGGAAAACACCTTAGACACCACTGACAAGTGTTCCCCAGTTACTACATAAGAGAAGCAGAACTGCCTGTGGAAGCCATGTCGTTTGTCTAATGTGTTTTTAGTAGGGGTAGGCTTCCCCAGAAGTAGAATGCTGGGCTGCTCTGTTCACACCTTGATTGGTGTATGTCAGTGGGAAGTTAGCTTGATGTCAACTCGTTGTTTACAATTTCTTTAGCCTTGGGAGGTCTTCAAATGAGATAAATTTGCCAACCATGGTAGCACATCTTTAATGTTAGCACTCCAGAGGCAGAGGCAGGAGGATCTCTGTGAGTTCAAGGCCAGCCTGATCTACATGGTGAGTTCTAGGACAGCCAGAGCTATGTGGAGAGATACTCATATCCCCACCCAAAACAATGACAACAACAGCAGCAACAAAAGACCCACAAAAAAACAGGATAAATTGTCATTATTTTAATGGCTGAAGTTCTTCCTCTGACCTCTGTTTCTAGAATACACCTGACAATCCAGCATGACTTAAAGGTCGGGAATCTGAAAGAACGGAATTTCTATATTGTTAAAATAAATTAGGAAAATAAACCCACAACTTTCCTTCCTCAGAAATTTATTTAAATTCTGGTGAATGCACATATGCTGTTCAGACTAGAGAGGACTGTGCAATCTGTCACAGACTGTGCCGGGTGTGTGTGAAGGACGCAGGAGCAGGAAGGATGGAAGCAACTGTAAGCACATCATACATTCGTGCTGACTAGATGTTAGCTCTCAAAATCACTCGGTCGTTACACTTTACATTAACCAGAGTCTCCGAATCTCATCCAAAGTGCACGCAGTGGCAAAGGTTTCAGGCCCACAGAGAAGAGCCCGGAAAGAAATGGCTCAGGGATGTCAGTGGCATAGCATGGCAGCACTCACACACCTGAGTTCCTTCTGGAAATACTTCCTGCCCTGACTCCTCACCTTCACAGCTGCCCCAGACCCAGAACTGCCCTCCGACTTCCAAACATTCCATCCCCACAAATAAATGTGTAATTTAAGGACACACTCATTCTAAGTGGAGATACACAGGACAGCACTCCCGTCCCGGCCAGCAGCTCCTCAGTGTGCACTGTGTGAGCACGGACACAGGCCCTGGGCAGCGTTCTCCACAGATGACCTCTGCAGTGTGGGAGACGCAGCGGTGACATGCCGTCAGCACAGGTGACTGTGGCGAGTTAGGGTTGACGGAAGCTAGTGTAAAGGAAAAGACAAAGCCTCAGAAGGAGCCAGGAAGAGAGGACCCGGCGAGCAGACAGCACCCTGGAATGTAGGGGGGTGCCATGTGCAGATACCCAGGGAAGAAACTGCAGCATGGTGCTGTCTGCAGCCCTTGAGGGAACAGACCTGAGCACACAGGATTCAACAGGAAGATCATATGGGGACACTCCAGCAACAGCTGTCTTGGGACATAGGCTGTTCAGTTCAGTCTGTGTTTGGGAGAAACGTGACAGGATTTCCTGCTAGAACAACTTCACTCTGTGACCTTGTACCACTGTTAGTCATCTTGGGTGACCTGGTAGCAGCGAATTGGAAGTCACAGAAAACCTGAAATAATGTAGGTTTCCCTTGAATGTCAACTTGGTCAGTGTGAGCAAAAATAGTTGCTGAGATTGTGCCAATAGGCACGGCAGGGAGACTTCTGCTGTGAACCCTAAGCCTGGAGGGGTAGGAGCGAGGCACCTGGTAGGCATTGGATCCCTCCACAAGCCTGAAAGAGCCGGCGCTGTGTGGGCACTGCCATCTGACTCCAGGTGGCATTCCTAGAGGTTGTTAGACAAAGAACAGCCTACAGGCAAAGAAATCCAGCCCCTTAACTCCACACAGCCCACTAAGAGAAGGAATACTGTCAGGTAGAGGATTGGCCTTCTTTATTTTTAGTTGAATGCGCTATTTTAGACTTAAAATCCTTATGATTAGAGGAGATGGGGGTGACCAGGAATAAGCATTGCTCGTCATCACCCAGGCAGACTCATGCTGAGAAGAGGGCCCGCCATGATCCCGTGGGCTAGGAACTGCCCAATGGAATCTGAGTTAATTGATGGAAACGTCCCACCTTCCAGAATTTCTGTTACCTTAGGGGGCTCTGCCCAGCCTGCTGAAACACAGCTGCGGGTGCTGTGATGTGCAGACGCCCACACTGCCAATGTCAGGAAGGATGTACTTTTAAACCTCTAATTTATCTAATAACGTCTTTGGTGATTTGTGTAGGTTTAGCATTGTAATCAAAGTGCTTCCTGGCTCGGCTTATTCAGTTTGCAACCTTAAAATGTATACTGTCCTGATATGCATAGTACTGACAAGCTGACTGAGGAGAGATCCACCCTTGGCATCTGAAAATGAAGTGATTTACTGTTTCTATGGTGTGTTAATCTATTTATACCAAGACAGCATCCAGTGCTCAGAGTCAGCCTTCATCATTCCAGCCCTATCCTCTTTCCTTATCGCTAATGTAGGGCACCCAGTTAGCACCGATGTGGAGACAGAGTAATAAACTCTTGGGAATATTTGTAAGGGGGGAGGATGGATTGTTGTTTAAAACACAAAGCTCGGGCTGGAGAGATGGCTCAGCCGTTAAAGGCTAGGCTCACAACCAAAAATATAAAATACAAAGCTCTTGCTGAGCGGTGCTGGAGCACGCCAGTGCTCAGGAGGCAGAGGCAGTCAGATAGCTGTGAGTGCAAGGCCAGCCTGGTCTACATTTTGAGTTCCATGACAGCCAGGATGAAACAGAGAGACCCTACCTCAAAAACAAAACAAAATAATAAAAGCTCCATAGTACTTGGTAACAGTGTTGTTCCATATGAGGCTATGACACAGATGCTACACAAAGTTCTAACTAACGGATGCACTGTCAAGACCAATGGTGCTCATGGGAGTGAGTATTCATTTGTTTATTGAGACATGGTCTTCCTATATAGTCTTAGCTGGCCTAGAACTCTCTGTGTAGACCAGGTTAGTCTGAAACTCAATAGAGATCCACCTGCTCTGCTGCCCGGATGCTGGGATCAAAGACATGTATTATTATGCCCAGCAATCCAAACTGAAGAATATATCTAAGGGCTAGAGAGATAGCTAAACTGTTAAGAGCACTGCCTGTTCTTCAAAGAACCTGAATTCAATTTCCAGCAGCCATATGGTGGCTCACAACCATCTATAATGAAATCTGGTACCCTCTTCTGGCCTGCAGGCATACATGTAGACAGAACACTATATATATATAATAAATCTTTAAAAATATACCTAATACATAAAGCAGAATATCCTTATATATTTATAGAAATAATATTTTGGGTTGGTGTCTTGCTTTGTTGCCTAGACTATTCTTAAACTGGCATCTAGACTCCAGGGACCCTGCTGTCTGCCTCCTACAGTGAGTTTATACTTCTAAGCTGCCTTTGACCCATCTTTGAAATGAAAAACAATACTTACTTGGAATAGAATTACAGAGGTAGCATTTTAGGCCTGGAAGAGTCTGGAGTTATCCCATTTTCTTACCTTTCCAATGGAGGAAACAACAGCCTGGGGTTTGGCATCCCCGGAGGCCCCAGCTGGGAGGAGCCTTTCCAGCTTCTCTATGTTACTCTCACCTCCTCCAAGCCAGCTCAGCAGCATTTCAGGAGTGGGCTGCTCAGATTTCAGAGCTCTCAGTGTAACCAGTGTAGCTACGTTTGGGCACCAGGGTCACTGCTGACTCTGCGTTCATTTGTCCATTCTCTCTCAAATCCAGTGCAAGGTCTTGTACATGGTATGCAATGCTATACTCCCAGCCGTCTCTGCTTTTGTTTCTTATTTTCATAGCAGCACAGAGAAATCCATTTTACAATAAGCGTATGAAGTATCTACCAAGTCTGGAGGTCTCAAGGACTGAACATGCTCAGTACTAGAATTTCGCTTCCTTTGCTACTCTGCTAAGCCCGACGCCTTCCCTCCATCCTGCGGTTAGGAGCAAACTGAGGGCCTTCCCCTCTGCACAATAAGCATACATTATTTTGCCAAGTTCAGCTCAGCCTGCTTCTGATATTATCCAGGTGCTCCCACGATGATTTAAAGTTTCCTTCTAAAATACTGCTCAGACACTGTAGGACAAATCCTGTAAACACTGAAAAGTGCTTAACTACCGAAGGTCATTAGGGTGCAGCTGTACTTTGAAATTACAAATTTTCCCACCACCTTGCATGTGATAGCACTGCCTTTAATCCCAGCCCTTGGGAGGCAAAGCTAGGTAGATCTCTGTGAGTTCAGGCCAGCCTGATCCATGTAGTAAGTTCCAGGCCAGCAAGAACTATATAGTGAGACCCTGTCTCAAAAGAAAAAAGAAAAAGGAAGGAAGGAAGGCAGGCAGGCAGGCAGGCAGGCAGGCAGGCATCCCAGGGGCAGGTGTAGTTTTTTATACAGTCTGAGCACATACCCTACCAGTGAACACTCTCAGTCCTTCTATTTGAAGAAGAATCGAAGACAAGATTGATCTCTCCAAATAAATACTTGGAAGCGAAACACATTGCTGCTAGCCAATGCAATCGTTAGGAAGGGACAGTCAAGGCATTCGGGAACCATAGTTTTCTGGGGGTTGCATGTGTTTGAAAAATATTTACCTTAAAGCAAACCCTGTCTTTTATTTACAGAGCTCAGCTTCTGATGTTAATGGGGCTTTATAATATACAGCACTGAAAAAAAAGTATATATAAAATTCCAAGTATATACTCACATATTCATTGACATAAGTAGCTTTAATGAAGTAGAGTGTTTTACTTCTTGTGACTCATTGTCAGTGGCCCTCTAATGATTTTCAACATTGTTCAAAAAGCGTATACAATACACAACTTAGAAACAAAATAGAGTCTATTTCTGTCTATGAATATGTAAAGTCTGTACTTCAGTGTTAAAGATAAAAAAGGAAGTAACAAACCACTGTGTAGAAAACACTTCTTTCTGCACATAGGATCTAAACTGCTTGGAAGAAAGAACAGAAAGAAAGAACAGATTCAAAGAATTTCTCTCTCTGTGTGTGTGTGTTCACGCACGCATGCACACGCGTGTCTGTAAAACAAGTAAAGCTGCAATATTTTATTGTGTCTGAGGACCCTAACAAGATTAAGTTGGTTTTAGAAGACCTAGGCCACCCACAGCCAGCACTGCCCTGCGGGGTGGAGACACACCAGTGACCGGAGTGCTTCCAATGCAGCAGCATCTGATGCTATTTCTCTACTTATTTAACATATTGTGTGTTGTCTGCATGTTTGTGTGCTGTGTACATGGCTGGTACCTACAGAGGCCAGCAGAGGACACTGGGTCCCTGGAACTGGGGTCACAGATAGTTGCTAACTGCCTGGGAGTCCTAGGACTTGAATCCACATCCTCTGAAGAGCAGCCAGTGCTCCTAACTGCCCACCCATCTCTCCAGCCCCAAACCACAGTTCTGGGTCCAGGTCTCTATGCTGCCTCATCTTCTGCTATTCGCTACGCTGACTACATTTTCGCCAAACTTCAACATTTTTAAAGCATTTTTGAGAGATTCTGCAGGAAAGCAGTTTCTGTGTTATTGTGTTAGTCACTCTTGGTGACTCTCTTAAAATGACAAGCACTAATGATACGTTTGCATTTGAGGTGTATCAAATATTCTCTGATGTGACTATACTTCAGACATTTGCAATTCTGATTTCTCAGAAACAGCTTCTTTCAGTTTAGTCAAAACCCTAAGAAATGATTCATGTGGGTGATTCCATGTTCTGACGTGCAGACCGAGCTGACGGAGGTAATGTTTGAGATCTCACTTTAGTGAGCTAATCCTCCTCCCTGCTTCACTGAAAATATTTTCATTCTGTCTGACAAAAGTTAAAAAAGTACATTAGCTTTAACTAAAAATGGGCTGCAAATGACACACTAATGAGAAGAACGTGCGCGCCTTGTTCTCTCAACTCGTCATAATCGTTACCTTTGATGAGCCTAGACTGATCGCTTAATTACACCAAATGTACCATTTTCTTGTGGAACTCAGGGAGCTAGATCACACTGAAGTTCTCGCATCATTTGAATACACAGCTTTAGAAACAAAGAACTGATTAGATCAGAGTAAAGCCTGAAAGATGTGAAGGCAACCCATATGGGCGGCAGGAACCTTCGAGTCCTCAAGAGGAGGCCTAGATAGCTATGAAGGTGGAGCTACTATTCATGCTGCCTTTGAGCCTGCATTCCATGGCTGCTAAGGAGCAGCAGATGTGAAAAGTGCCCTCCAGCACACCTGCTGCGCTGCTCACCTACCATGCCTGGAGCTGTAGACCACACCCAGAACCACACCCAGAGCAAAGCAGAGCAGAGACAGCTAGTCACAACTGGGTGTGGGGTGCAGGCCTGAAACCCCAGTCTCAGAAAGCGCTCAAGTTTGGAGCCTGTTTGGGCAGTGTCGTGAAAGAAACCTCAAGTCAAAATAAAAATTAAGGTCAGTAGCACCAGTGGGTCCTCACCCTCCCTAGTGTGGCAACCTTTAATATGGTTCCTCTGTCGTGGTGACCTCCAGCCATAACATTATTTCTGTTGCTATTTCATAATTGTATTTTGCTACTGCTATGAATTCTGATATGCGACACAAGGAGTCATAACCCATGGGTTGAGAACCACTGGCCTCGGGGTTACAGGTGCTTGCAACCAAACTTGACCACTTGGGTTCCATCCCCAGAGCCCACGCAGTGGAAGGAGCAAATCAGTTCCTGCAGGTTGTCCTCTGACTTGCATGTGCTCCTCACCCCCTCTGGACGATGAATGAATGAATGAATGAATGAATGAATGAATGAATGAATGAATGAATGAATGAATGAATGATGAATGAATAGCTGTAAGTTTTCTAATGAAAAAGGGCAGAGGGCATAGTTCAGGTGATAATGCCCAATGCTGCTAACGTAGACAACAGGTCACAACTCCAGCGATTTCATTATTCGTTTAGCATCATAACCTGCAATTTTAAAAAGAACTGCCGAGAGCTTGGAGAGTGCCTGCAAGTGTGGGCACTCGAGGTCGGTTCCCAGGTGTGTTGGAGTGCGCCTGTAATCTCGGTGCTGGGGCCACAGAGACAGCAGAGCCCCAGCGTTTACTAAGCCAGTCAGTCAATCCCAACTCCAAGAAGAAAGTGGACAGTCACCCTGAGAATGAACACACTCGTGCAGATGTGTGTGTGCACTCCTCACACCTCCCCACATGCATCTGGACACGTGAGCACACACACACACACACACACACACACACACTAAGGAATGAGAAAGGGAGTTTGAAGACCCATCTTCCCTCGAGGTCTGGAGTGTAAGCCCTGCGATTCTGTGTTTCTGAACCAGATCTCTGGCCTCACCCAACCTTCCTAGTAACTGCATCAGCTCCAAGATGGTGCACATGGCATCCTGCTCTCAGATCAGAACATGTGTCCTGGATTTTGAACCCAAGTATTTTCACCCACAACTCTTCATTTTCATTTAGACCACACTGGTTTACAACATATATTCTTTCTTAGACAACTTACGAGTCCAAGGCCTACCATCATAATCACATACTTAAAAAGACAATGCAGTTCCCATGTCTTTAATTGACCGTACCATGCCACCCTGTAAAACCTCAAATCTTGGCGAACAAGATGAGTCTTTATCTGCATACATGCTAGCTCAGGAACACAGATGGGAGGAACTACGTACTGACAGTGTCACACACGTCACCAGTCACCGAGCACTGCCTGCCTTCTCCAGGGACTAGTTAGAAATGAAGATTCTCGGGCCTCACCCAGGCCTGCTGAGTGAGAACCTCAATGGGAGGGCCCCACAATCCTTTAATGTTTTAACAAGATTCAGAGGCGATTCTCATGCCTGAAAAGGTTTTGAGAGCTGATCTAGCTTCATATTCCATTGAGAAACCTCCCTGTGGTGTAAGCACCAGGAGGGCAGGGGCTTATGGTTCCTGTTCATATAGATCTTAAGCAGTAGAATAGAGCCTGGCACAAGGCATGCAAGCCCCAGAAAAGCACCTGTGAGGGTTTCTTAGTCACACTGTTAGAGGTGATTGCCTTCACTTCCCTACAGCAAATAGACAACCCTACCTGAACATATACTAAACTGCTTGCCTGCCCCCCCCCCTTTTTAACCATTTTTTTGGACAGGGTTTCTCTGTGTAACCCTGGCTGTCCCACTCTATAGACCAGGCTGGCCTCGATCTCAGAGATCCGCCTGCCTCTGCCTCCTGAGTGCTGGGATTAAAGGCGTCCACCACCACCCAGTTCCTTCCTTCTTTTCCCACCTGAGGCAGTGTCTTCACCCTGTCAAAGGCTGGTATTCCACACAGACTGGACTTTATCCCCGAAGCACCACTTCTCTTTCTACAGATTTACCTAACATAGGCTTTTCCTATAACTGCATCTCTATAATGTGGCCTTTAGTGTGGCCTTCTGCCTGCAGATTTCCAAGGCTCATCTATGCTGTTGCATGTGGAAGTGCTTTGCTTCTTTTAATGGCTAAAGGCACCCAGTGCCCACATGGTGACTCACAACCATCTGCAACTCCAGTTCCAGGGGATCTGATGACCTCTTCATGCATCAGGCACACACACGGCACACGGATTTACATGCTGGCAAAGCACTCCTACTCATAAAATAAATATTAAAAAGATACTGCACTCTGTATCTGCTGCATTTTATTTCTGCTGCGATGCATGTCCACATACAAGTGGATGTGTGCTTTCATTTCTAAGGCATATATATCTCTAGAAGGCCTGCTGAGCCATATAGTAAAACTTTATATTGATTGTTATGTGCCCGCTCAGCTGTATACAGAGTCCTGGCGTCTGATGTCAGATTAATGCTTGCTGTCAGTCGTCTCTTCTTTTTTAGGGGAAGGAGGAAGCAGCTAGGGCTTGAATTCAGGGTCTCTACACACTAGGCAAACATGAGCAGCCCCCATGCAATGTACTTTTAATTGGTGCTTTTATATATGGGGATCAAGCTTAATTTCCCCCAGGTTCCATTTTTTGAGATTTTTCCCTCCCATTAAATTATCTTGGTACCCAGTCAGCGATGATTTATTTACATGTTGTTATATTAAATATTCCTTTCCCTTCCACATTTGGCCCCCTTAGCAGCCATTCCCCTCTTCAAACACTCAACTCCCTTGACTCTCCTCTTCGAGTTCCTCTATTTCAGTCTTTTGGGAGGGAGTGGGGAGGCTGGACCGACTCACAGACTCTCTGCCTCTGGAGTGCTGGGATTATATGCTACCATGCCTAGCTATTTTTAGTCTCTATAGGTTCCTATCTTCTAGCAAGCTTTAAAATACTGGGTTTTCAGTTACAGTGGCTATCTAACAAATCCTGACAAAACTTAGTGGCATAATAAAGTCATTTATTATACTATAGTTTCTCACTCAGGATTTCAGACTGGTATAGCTAAGTTCTCATCTCTGTCCCACATCTGAAGCCTCAGGCAGGAGACTGGTGTTGTCTGGAGCTCTGTGCATTTACACATCAGGCAGCTGATGGTGGCTGCCAGCTGGAGGCAGGGACCTCAGTTCATATCCATGTGACCCCTGGACATGCTGTTTCTCTAAGTTGGTTTGGGCTTCCTCACAGTATGGCTGCTGGGCTCCAAGAACAAGCAATCTAGAAGTAGAGAGGAAGAAAGCAAGAAGCCAGGATAGCCAAAGAGCCTATTCCCTCCCTCCCTCCAAAAANAAAAACCAAAACAGAAAATCAGTTCCCAAGTCTTAGCCCATGTAAAGGAACAGCAGCAAACTGTATGTGAAAATACAAGGTTCTAAAACAGCATGGGGCCTGCAGCTGGGACTCGACGGCAAAGCACTGGGCTAGCATGCCTGGGGTGGAGCCGTGTATGCAAAAACAATGTGAGAGCAGAAACTGCTGCGGCCTGCTACAGACAGACAGTCTGTGACGGCCTTCTGGTCACAGTTCACAGCATCCACACATGCGACCCCCTCCAGTGTCTCCCAAAACCTCATCCACAACTGCATGAGGCTCAGGCTTGGGAGTCAAGGTGCTAGTGAGATCCCACGATACAGCTCTTTGTCTACAGTTGCCTTCACCTGAAAACTCAGGCACTAACAAGGCAAATACCCACTGCCCGCTTTTCAGAACATAGGAAACGGCAGGGCACAGAGCAACCTTCCTACTCCAAAGGAGAACACAGTTGTTCCGATTCCTCCTATGTGACTATTTCTATTCCTGTCGCTTTAAAGTTTGTCATTCCCAATTTCCTAACATCTGAACCCCTCTCTAAAATCCAGTTAATCATTTTATACCTTTATAAAATATCTCATCGCTGTTTTCAGCTTAACAGCTAAAATGAACTCTTGTTTTCTATATTAGCCCACGTCCTCAAGCCTCTTGTCCTGGTTCCTGTCCTCCCACGTAGCTGCTCAGACAAACTCAGGACTCACTCTCAGCCCATCACTCACCAACACAACTGTCACCAAGTTCTACAGTATCTTTCTCCAAAATACACCCTCCTACTCTTCCTCCTCCCGTCTCTCCTCCTGCTCCTCTTCCTGCCCCTCCTCCTCCCCGACTCATGCTCTTACTCCCGTCCTCCCCGCTTCCTGCTCCTCCCTTCCATGGATTTTCATTCTTGCTACATTCTGATTTCCCTTGGAACAGCAAATGAGGAAATATTTTAGTTCTTATCTTATGGTGGCACTTACCTGCTCAAAAATTCCTGTGACTTCTCTCAGGCTCTTACAGCCTGTGCAATGCTAGCCTGGAGTATTTCATCCTGCCTTTCCACTTCCTCATAACTCAGTCTTTTTCATATTTAAGGATATGGCATGACTGGCACCCAGTCTAGGTAGGCACTGCTATAGAACCACTGAGTTGTTCCTCTCATAAAGCTTATCTTTTAGTTGCCCTGCTTACCACCTGTCTACCTAGCCGAGGAGATCTACCACTGTCTGTCCAGCGCCCAGCAGGGGTCTGTCAGCTAATGCGCTCAGTCATTTGCTGGATGTTAAGGGGCAGTTCTGGGATAAGACACACGCAGATGTTACGGTGCACTACAGCTTCATGTCTAAGTTCTTACTGAGGATACCTGTGCTTCTCTTTCAGTAACTGCCCTTCCTTTCTGGCTGCTGCTTTAGCCAGAGCCACATCAGACGAAGTCCTCCAGAGTGACCTTTCTGCTCACTGCATCCCAAAGGAGACGGACGGCACAGAAGGGACTGTGGGTAAGCACCGTCTCCACTGATTGTTCAAAATATCTGCGCACCTTAAATTACCAGGACATACACCCCCCACTGGTGACTATCTAGTGCTATCCAGGAGTTTATTCAGGAGTTTTTTCTTAAACATCAGCAAAAAGAGGCAAGAAGAAAGAAAAATCCACGTATATATCTATGGGGTGAACTAGTACACGGAAAGTACTGAAAATAAGAAATCAGCATGATTTCTAGACGGATGGCAGAGCTGAGAAATAAGAACACACGAGCTGGCTCAGTAGCACAGACCTAGGGTCCCAGACACTTGGGAGGCCCAGGTGGGAAGGTCACTTGTGTTTAGGTCCATGCAAGGACCCTGACTGTACAATAAAGTAAGAGTGTGAGGAAAACCTGTCTACAGTGCATTGTTTAGCCACGGCTGCACCACCCTAAATGCCCCTTTCTAGTCTAAAAGGCTCAGCTGATCTTGAATACAGTACAGACAAGTTTTAAAGTCAGTTATAACCAAACGCATCAATCTTGTTCAGAATTCTACTACAACAGAGCTCTGACAGGTGCGTCACGTCCTTTATCCCCATCAGTCACTCTGTATCTTAGCTGATAGCAAGGACAAGATGCTCAACACTCACACCTACACGCACCCCTGGCACTAGCAGAAGTGAGCCCAAGACCTTGGACCTGACGCTCTCCTTCAGTTACATCTCCAGACACACACACAAACACACACATACATGCAAGCACACACCACACATACACACACATGCACATACACACCACACACACACACACACACACACACACACACACACACAGAGTTTTGAAAGAGGGTCTTGCTGAATTGCCCAGGCTGGCCTGAAACTTGCTATCTTCCCACCTCAGCAACCCAAGCAGCCAGGCTACAGGCATGTGCCACCCCACTGGCCTCCAGTTAATGCACTGGGCTTACACATATTTGAAAGCAGTTAAACGATTTTTATAAAATCAGAGCATGACTACCCCACCATGCACTTCTATTTTTGGTGCCAGGGATGGAACCTGAGGTGTCTTAAGTGGTAAGAATGTGTTCTACCAACTGTGTAACATTCCTAGCTCACTATTCCAAAATTTTAAGGGGAATATTTTATTGGTATTTATTAGCTATGAGACAAGGTCTCAACTATGTAGCCTCTGGCTGGCCTTTTGCTTCAGTCCCCTGCCGTAGTCTCCTGAGTGCTGGGATCAAAACACGTGTTACCATGCCTAGCCCATCTGTTCTATTTAGAGCATTCACCCATCAGGATGGTACATAAGGAACAAAGCAAGCGCTATAAATAGAAAGACGGCCCAGAGACTGTGGTGTTCCCGCTCTTCCTGTCTCCAGACTGGGACAGAAACTGTCCAGGAGGGAACTGCTGCTTGTTTTCAACTGAGAATAATTGACTCATCTAGAACCACGCTGTCCTGGAGTCAACCTGAGTAGAATTCCTTCCACAAAGCTGTCTGTCTTGGATGTAGATGCAAGTGAAACCCTTGTAATGAAGAGATGAGAGACTTGATCCTGCTTCAGTGCAGCAGGGTGATGGCTGGCTCAGCTCCAGCTTGGCACAGGGACATTAACGACATTAACGACTGACAAGTGATCTACAGCCGTGAGGGGTGGACTGCTACTTGGATGGTTTCCACTTTTTCACGCCCCTTATCTTGTTTTATTTTCCCATCTCAAGTGGCTACTATGTATACGCTAATGCTTTCTATAGCACCCCTGCTGGAGACTGTCTCAGGACTGAAGTGCAGCCCTATATGCTGGCTCTGAAGAACTGTCTCAGCCTTACAAGGTGACAAAAGTAAACGGGGAGGATTTTTTTTTTTAATGGATGGCACTGGTCACATTGTTTCAATTTTTTTCCTAGGAGATCACTTAGAAATGCTTCCATGCTGTTGAGATTCTCAACTCCCTGCAAATCCTTTATCTGCTCAGCACAGATAACTAGGTGTGAGCTGCACACGGGTCCACGACAATGGTTCTCAACCTTCCTACTGCCGCAACCCCAACCGTAACATTATTTTCCTTGCTACTTTGCAACTATAATCTTGCTACTGTTATGAATCTTAAATACCTGTTTTTTCCAATGGTCTTAGGCAACCCTGTAAAAGGGTCATTCAGCCCCTTCAGAACTCTACAGGGACACTGTTGGCCCACAGCTTACATTGAGGAGAAGCATACCGGGTAGGGCCTATAGCACACGCAGTGAGGTCCCCACTGAAGTGCCTCTTAAAACTTCTTGGTGGTTTCAAAAAAAACTTTTATTCTTTTTTTTAAAATTTTAAGTTTCATGCATGAGTGTTTTGTCTGTATATACCTCTGTGTACCAGGTGCTTACAGTGTCCATGGAGGTCAGAAGAGGGCATCAGACCCCCTAGAACTGGAGGGACTGATGGTTGTGAGCCGCCATATGGGTGCTGGAAAGTTAGCCTGGGTTCCCTGGAAGAGCAGTCATTCCTCCAGCCCCTTAAAAAACTTTTTTCTTAGCTTTTTGAGACAGGATTTCATGTAGCTTAGGCTGGCCCCAAACCAACTCTGTGGTAGAGGCTGGCCTTGGTCCTGATCCTCCTGACTCCACCTCTTTGGTCAGAGGATTATGGACTTGGGCTGCCATGCGTGGCTAAATTACATCTTTCAAAACTAATGGTAAAGGGCTGGGAAGGTGGCTCATTCAGGAACATGCAAGCTTAGGATTTGGATTCAGAACCTCAATAACTGTGTAAAAGCGGAACATGATGATCTGCCTCTGTAATTCTAGCTTTGGGCAAGTGGAGACAGGAGCTCACTGGCCAGCTGGTCTCGCGCAGTCAGGAAGCTACAGATCCAGAGAGAAGGCCTGTCTCAAACAGTAAGGTGGTTCACAACAGAAGGGTCTTAACAGTGACCTGTCCCCACACTACACATACATACAGCACACCACACACAAAAATAAAACAAAAATTAACAAAATTAAGAGCAACAGAAAGGAAAACTAACCTTCTAATATTGCAGTACTTTATCACCCCAGGGAAGGATGTACATGCAAGAGCTCTCTGGAGATACACTAAGGGTTGGTTATCCATCTGATTGAGCCTTTGCTGTATGCCAGCTGCTGGATCATGCTTTTTCAAACACAATGACGAAAGTGAAATATTCTAGCGACATGGAATATCCAGTAGATGTTGTAAGTATTACTGACTGTGATAAAGTGTGGTTCCAGAGTTAGAACAGGGCTGGAGAGATGGTTTAGCATGTGTGTGCTCCTCCTGCAGACAACTGGAATAAATTCACGGCACCCATCATCAGGTGGCTCCAGCTACAGGATCTGATGACTCTGGCCTCAGTGCTCACATGCACACACCCCTGGCCCCTGACACACATAATAAGAATAAATCTCAAAATAAGAGCTACAATGGCTGGTGTGAACAAATAGAACTACGAACACAAGGAACAAATGGCAAGGAGACAGGGCTACTCCACCTCAGAGAAGCTGGGTATGGTGCTACAGCCCTGTAATCCTAGCACTCGGGAATCTGAGGCCAGCCTGGTCTATAGGGAGTTCCAGGCCAGC
This sequence comes from Bramus lutescens, assembly GCA_001685075.1. Lineage (NCBI taxonomy): Eukaryota > Metazoa > Chordata > Mammalia > Rodentia > Cricetidae > Bramus > Bramus lutescens. The sequence goes on along the minus strand of LOEQ01004359.1, from coordinate 38,643 downwards.
TTGGCCTATATAATGAGATTAATTTACATAAGCTCAGGACAAGAGGGACTGCAGGGACCACACCTAGTCATCCAATACTTGAAAGAAAAACAACTTTATATTTTAAAATATTTATTAGTTTATTTGTATGGGTGTTTTACCTGCATGTGCCCTTGGAGGCCAAAAGAGGGTATTGGAACCTTTGGAACTGTAGTTCCAGGTAACTGTGAGCCGCCGTGTGGGTGCTGGGAACCAAACCTGGATCCTCTCCAGGAGTAGTATTTCTTAACTTCTGAACTTCTTGTCTCGTCAACCCCAATATTTATTTACTTTTTATTTTATGTATGAACGCTGTGCTTGTGTGTATGCGTGTGCACTATATGTCTGCTGCCCAGAGGCTAGAAGAGGGCGCTGGAGCCTCTGGAACTGAATTCCAGGTGGTTGTCAGCTTCTGCGTTAGTGTTGGGAACTGAACTTGGGTCTTCTATAAGAGCAGCCAATGCTCTTAACCACTGAGCCATCTCTTCAGCCCCTGCCATTTGTTTTATTAGCTCCTTTATTGGACAGCATGGGTGTACATAGTGACAGTAATATGTAAACAAAAGAATGATGTTTATATTAATAGCTGGGATTCTTGGAACATGTCATTAATTTCACCCAGTCCCATTTCCCTTGAAGTTTCTGGATCCATTTGTTTTGTAACCCTCTTTTGTGACTGTGTCAAATAGGGACATATGCATGTCAGGTCTGCATAGGGTGTGTTTCTCCTGTTGAAACCTCTATGGGAGGTAGTTCTTAAAAAAAGGTGGTGGCACACGGCTTTAATCCCAGCACCCAGGGCAAAGGCAGGTGGATCTCTGTGAGTTTGAAGCCAGCCTGGTCTACAGAGTGAGTTTCTGAACAGCCAGAACTACACAGAAACCCTGTCTCAAAAAACAAAAATCAAAAACAACAACAAAAAGCAAACATTTGGAGTTACTTAAAGCAAGAGAAATATTTGGCTATTTATTGGCTTGTTCATTTCTTGTACATAACTCCTCAGGGAGTATTTGCTCTTTGAACTTTCTTTCCCTTTCAAATACACACTTGTTTTTCAGTAACATAAAATTAGGAAGGGGAGGCTGGGTATGGTGGTGCCTGCCCATAAGTCACAGCACTGGGGAGCCTGGAGGCAGCCTGTGCTAACAAGATCCTGTCTCAAAATAAACACAGAGAAACATTAAAGGGCTCAAAAGCCATTGGCTAGGACTATTATATATTAATAAGAAGAAAAAACTGAAATAAAATCCTTGAGACTAACTTTCTAAATATAATCATAAAAAAATGGAGCTGGAGGCAGTAGCTGACACCTACCTATAACTTAGGAGGCTAAGGCACTGTGAATTTGAGACCAGGTCAGCCTGGGGACCGAGTGAGACCCTGTTCAAAAAAGGACTGGGTGAGTGTGTGCTGGGTGTAGCAATTTGCAACTTGGGAAGCTAATTCCAACACTTGGGAGTCTACAGCGGAGGATTCTGAGTTTGAGGCCAGCCTGGGCTCTATAGGGGGATACAGTGTGTATGCTGCCTGCCATGGTCAGGGCCCTGAGTTCTATTCTTAACACTACAAAATCATGTAAGAATTATGCACAAGAGTAGAAATGGAGTTGCAGATTCAAGGCTAAAGCAGGATTAGAAATAAAGAAATGGGAGTCCTAGGTCCGTGCTGCTGAGGAACACACAGTCTCTCTTTGGGATTTCTGTTCTAGGCTAGAGGAAGCATCTGTAGCCATTGCCCGTCTGCCACATACTTCCTCAGGCTGCCAAGCTGTGTCGGATTGGTAAAGCAACTTTCTGCAGGAACACCCAAAGTACCGAAAACCCCTCTTTTGGTTGAGGAGCTACAAACAGAGTGGAAGACAGCCTGAATCGATGGTTAAAGATGTTAGCTATAGTCTCTTCAACACGCACTGGTCATGTGCCATGGGACAGAAGCCTGCCACAGCAGCCAGATGTTAACTATTGCGTCAAACAGTACAGTTAAGGTGACAGAAGCCAACTGTGATGACATGCCTGCAATCCCTGCACTTGGGAAAGTAAAGCAACTGGATGTCACTTATTCAAGGCCAAGGCCAGCTTGAGCTACCTAGCAAGACTTTGGCTAAATAAATAAGCAATTGAAAATAAAGCCTTTAATCTTAGCATTCCAGAGGTAGAGTCAGGCCTCTGTAAGTTCAAGGTTAACCTGGTCTATAGAGTGAGTTCCAGAACAGCCAGGGCCACATAATGAGACCCTAATAATAATATTTTTAAAGAATCAAAGTAGTGCACTTAGGTGAAGACTCCCACAATACACACAGAGAAAATTCAGGTTGTCCTCTGGAGTAAACACACCTTTAGCATGTTAGTTTCCCCATTGGCTAAACTACTGCTTAAAACTTTAATAATAATAAATATATCAAAGAAAATATGTAACTCAGTTCCAAATGATGGTCTGTTCACTAGAGAGAACACAGAAGAGGAGATCAGGAAGAGGAAGTAAGAGCGAGCCGTCAGTCTGCCAGCTGTTCTCATGCGCCTTTCCTGCTCCGTTGGCTGCGTAACCAGCACTCATGTTTCAGTCGTTCTTCGGTGCCTAGAGGGCTTGGCTCTCCACATGATAACCACAGCAGTGGCCAGTGAAGGCTGCTCTGGCCTAGAGGGCAGAGAGCTAGAGATCACACTGAGCAAGCCTGGCCTGACTGGAGGTCCCCTGCCGGGGGGTGACCGTGGGGGCAGCTGGCAGACTGTTACTTCTTCTCTTCAGAAGCAGTGTTCCTTTACTTGAGTTCAGGAGGACACGGCTGGGGTGGCTGCTTCTGTCCTTCCCAAGCAGGGGAGAGGAAAGCAGTGTTACATGGCTCTTCAACGGGTGTCTGTTTCCTTCACAGAAATCGAGACAGTGAAACTGGCCCGTTCTGTCTTCAGCAAACTACACGAGATTTGCTGCAGCTGGGTTAAGGACTTCCCTCTGCGCAGGAGGCCTCAGATTTATTATGAAACGTCAATCCATGCCATCAAAAACATGCGAAGGAAAATGGAGGACAAGCATGTCTGCATCCCTGACTTTAATATGCTCTTCAACTTGGAGGTAAAGGGCATTCTGGGAGCTGGTGCAACATGGTCCGTCACTCGCCGGACGGAGGGAGGTGGACTGCATTAGAAAATAGAACTGTTTTGTTATTTTGAGTAAGTTCAGATCATTCCAAACCGGGAACATTATGTTATTTTTAATAGGCTCACATGGTTCAAAATTGGGAGAGTAAAAACCTCTTCTGGACAGCCAGCCAGTTCCTATCCAGGAAAGCAAGGGAAGTTACCAGTCTCTTTGGAAGCTTCTAAAGCATTTTATTAGCAACCAAAGAAAACCATCATACTGAAATACAGTTTTTTAAAAGGAGAATATTTCTGTAGTAAAGTCAAGTGACTTAGTGGATTCTCAGAACAATACCATGTTGCTGAAGCAACAAAAAACACAACATAAAAGAATAAATTTAAGGCTGAGACAACTTGAGTACATGTGATTTTCTTTTTAAAATCGGGGTCTCTGAGGTAGGAAGTAGTTGGAATTACATTCCACAAGTCTCTGTGACTGACAGATTAGACCCATATGAGCCGTGTCAGCTTAATAACCACGTTCTTGCTATCATCTCCTTTTCTAGTAAGTGCATTATGCTAATGCAAACAAAGGTGGGCTTGCTTCCTCTGCCTGTCACTCACCCTTTCTTTCTTCTAAGTCTGTAACTTGAAAATTGCAGTGTAGTAATTTATACCCAGCATAATATTTCCTTCACATAGCTACTAACTTTAAACTTCATGGACTGCCAAGGGCTAAAGAGCAATGCAGGTTAGCAGTTGGGGCTTAGAAAGACAGCAGCTACTTTGTTTCCAGTGCTGCGTCTGTGCAAATGTAACCCAAAGGCTACATCCTAAACAGTCCCCATAAACTACACCTACTTGAAGGATGTTATTCAGGATGTTGACCTGGCTGATTTTCATTTGTCTCCAAATGTGAAAAACAGGCAGAGGCCTATCTCAGAAAGAGGCACCTTGATGCACCAAAGCAGGGACTGAAGCCTACTGAGCTATGATTATTTAGTGTAACAAATTCTCATACCCTTGATCTGATAACTTTATTTCATTTAAAATTCTTCATCACAACAGAAATACAGCAAAGTCTTAAGTATGTGTTTGATAAGTGTTTCAACATTATTAATAAAAATAAATCAGAAATGATCTAAAAATCATTAAAGGAAATGTATTTCAATCTATTCAAGACAATGTCTTTGAATAACACTTAAGTGACATGCAGAAATGTTAATGACATAGAGAAGGATATAAAATTTCATATATAGTGTGATCCTTACTTTAAAAATGCAGAGCCAGCCGGGTGGTGGTGGCGGACGCCTTTAATCCCAGCACTCGGGAGGCAGAAGCAGGAGGATCTCTGTGGTCTACAAGAGCTAGTAATTCCAGGGCAGGCTCCAAAAGCTACAGAGAAACCTAGTCTCGAAAAACCAAAAA
>LOEQ01004358.1:224553-237125 GCA_001685075.1 Bramus lutescens | reverse complement strand
ACACACACACACACACACACACACACACACACACACGCATGCATGCACACATGCTTGACTCTTCCCTCAGGAAATACCTTCCATGGTGCTGCATACAGACATTAGCACTCTCTCCTCAAAGCTGAGCAACCCACAGCCAGGAGAGAATGCTGGGATACAGCCAAGCAGAGTGTGACAGAAACTCAAGTCAGAATACAGCAATGTAGCTTCAGATGGCACAGATGAGGAAGTGCTTTCTCCACAGGGTTCTTTCTCGTTAACACTGTAACAGGTTGCACCAGAGAAAACTGGCAGCCTTTCTGACACTCAGTTCGTTGTTCTCTAACACTCCCAAAGTGTCCGGTCCAAGTGTAACAATGAAGACTTTTGATTTACTGCAAAGGTTGTCCCTTCATCCATTTTTTTTCCTTCCAATATTCTGACCATCTATTTGAGGATCTGAAAAGCAGCTGAATTTCCCGCCCTCCGTTCTGTACCTATGGCAAGCATGACTAGTCAACCTCAGAGTAGTGAGAGCTCTAAGCAGCCATCAAAACAGCCAGTCAGAACACTGAATGCAGCTGTGGTTGTCTTCAGAAGAGCAAGAGCTGATCCAGACTGGTTCAGCCAGAGAAGTCCTGTGGGCTGAAGAAAAGCCACATACATGCACACTCACATGCACATATGCACACGCACATGTACACACACATACACACAAGACCTTCCACTCTCTAGGAACCTGTGGTCCAGTGTTGTGGGTATCTGTACACTGTGTGAGAGTGTATTGCTGTGATCGATGTAATAAAAGCTGAAAGGCCAATAGCTAGGCAGGACATAAGGTGGGATTTCCAGGAAGAGAAAGGAAGAGGGGGAGAAATTTAGGCACACAAGAGAAGCCAGGAGTCATGGAGAGGAAACAGGAAGTACAAGATGGAAGAGAAGGAACATGGCGTGATAGAACATCACTTAATATAAATGGGTTAAATTAAGTTATAAGAGCTAGTAAGGAACTAAGTTAAAGGCTAAGCTTTCATAAATAATAAGTCTCTGTCATTATTTGTGAGCTGGTGGCCCAGAGGAAAGTCTGACTAAAGTCCAGGACAAGAAAGAGATGAGGTAGGGGTATATTGTGAAGCTACAAAATGGGACTCCAGAAAAGGGCCAACCTGGTTTAGACCCTTGGCTGGGAGTGGGGTGAGGCGGGGCAGTCACATAGTCAATCTATGCAAGGCCATGGTCTGGGGCAAGTATATTTCTGTCGACTCTTTCACCATCCCTGGGAGTGAAGATGGTGGAATTGATGACCCTGAGCAGTACTGGGGGGGTGAAGGTGTTACCTGTCACCCAAGGGCTTTGTGTCACCTGAGCAGCAGTCCATGCTACCCCATTCCTTCCTCGGGAAAGTGGAGCTGGGATTCAGAGCCCAGGCTTTGGGGTGGGAAGTAGCTCACGTTCCTCCAGGGTCACCACCTGCCAGCTGAGTGTCCACACCACCCTCCTTCATCTCTTCCTTTGTCTATAAGAAGCAAGCCCTGGTCCCAGCCTTTGAGGCCCATTATATGATTTTGACAAGAATAGAAACTGTGCCAAGGGGAATGGGAGGCATTAGCTTGAGACATGGAACTAGAAATACCACTGATACATGTGCTTATTTATTTACTTTAATGGTTTGAAGATTTCATGGATTTACATAATGAATTGCAGTCTTTTTCATGCCCCATTCCCTCTTCACTCCTTTCCCTTTCTGGATAGACCTATTCTCAATGGGTCCCTCCTCCATACTTTCATGTCTTCTTCTGTGTGGGGAGATTTGTGACATATTTAAGATTTTATAATATGACCAATTCTAAGAGTGCTGTCAGCTACATCTGAGCCCTTGATGCGTGTGAGAACCTTTATGGATACAAAGCCCAGGTGAGGGGCGAAGGGAGTGGAGAGAGACTCGCACACCTTTGGAATAGGTACATGGACATTGGCCCTGCTTTGTTCTACCTCTGCTTCAGATTCCTGTTTCTCTTTTAGCCCAGGCCATACCTCCGCCTTGCTTTTCTCAGACCCTGCGGCCGCCACACAGTAGGACTGCAGTGAGAGGNGAGGGTAAGCTGGGCTCCCCACCTGTAGTCATACTATGTGGCCATCCGGGGAAACAGCACACAGTAAAGCTGTCATTTGTGTCCTCAGTTTACCTACCTGTGAACACAGATTTCCCAGCCCTAGCTAAGCCAACTTTTGAGCTGGATCATTTTTACCATAAGCGATAACTATCCTTTGTGTAACATGAAAGCCTGTTAGTTGGGGTTTTTGTCCCGTCTGGTTCCCCAGCCTTTTAATCCCAGAGAAAATCACACAGAGAGTCTATATTAGCTTATAAACTGATTGGCCCATTAGTTTAGGCTTTGTATTAGCTTTTATAACTAATATTAACCCATTATTTTAGTATATGTTAGCCAAATGGCTCTGTACCTTTTTTAGCGGGGTAGATTACATTTTGCTTCTTCGGTGGTCTGGGCAGGACTGTGGAGGAATGGGCTTCCTCCTTTTCAGCATTTTTTTGTTTTTGTTGTCCCGCCTCTACTTTTTGTTTGGTTGACCCTCCTATACTTTCTGCCTGGCCAATCAGCATTTATTTGAAACATGACTGACAAAATACAGACAATTCTCCCATACCACCTCGGCATTCCAGGGTTTTCAACAGCTTCGCCGGTGTCTCCTTATGAGACAGATGCCTGTTATGTCTCTCCCCAGCTATAGAAGCCAGAAAAGTCCCCAGGCGACAAAAGTCACCTTGAATGCTGCTTGCCTGCGGCTCTGAGGCCCCACTCAGCCCCAGCAGCTTCCTGAGATGTTGAGATTAAGTCAGGAAAGACAGGTCTTCTGCAGAGACCTCAGAAGCGCACTGCTGCCATCTGCTGGACGCCATCCTTTCTCAGTCTGGTGGTCTGCAATCCCTCTCAAGCAAATTGGTATCTGGAGGATGGACCTGCAAATGGATGGGAAAAGAATGTGAGGTTCGTGTGTGCGCTCAGTACAAGAGTTAAGTCAGGGAAGAATACATTCTTGGGAGCTGGTGTGACCCTGCTTGGAGAGGTGTGAGCTTCCTTACACATAGTGATCTCAGTGAAGGAAGGGAGGATGACTCTCAGGGACATGACATCCATTTTCCACATGGATAGTGAGAATGAAGGGTTTTTTTTTTTGGGGTACCAGAGACCCTACCTGCGAGTGAAGCAACTGGCGCTATTGTGTCTTGTAGCTTGCTGATGTGCCTTCTGTGTACTCAGCCCCTCTCCCCTCCCCCTCCCCTGGGGTTTCTGGTGTGGCTGTTGGATGTATCCCTGAGTGTGTCTTGAATTAAGATAGGGTAAGTCCACCAGCTTCCTTCCCCCTTTGTAAATAGCCGCTTTGATCCTCTCTGATTTTATCTGAATTTTCTCCCCTCCACCCCAGAGTACAGATCTGAGAGAGAAGAACTTCGTGTTCTCCTAGCCAAACCCATTCAAACCAGTGCTGTCTGGCATATACAGTGGGTAAGCCATTGAAATTCGGGGCGCACGATTAGGAACTGGAATGGCTAAATTTTTAAAAATCTGAATTTCTGACTCCCTTGAAGGATGGGGGTTGCTTCTGGAGTCATCTTTGGGTGACACACTACAGCGGAATGTCATCCATACCTTCCAGCCAGAGTGGAGTCCCACAGCCAGGAGAATGTGGTTTCCAGGAGAGCAATGGAGCCTTTGCCTGCCCAGCATGCAGGGTCAGTAGCACCTGCTGTGTGCTGGTGACCGCTAAGAAGTGATGTAAGTGCCTGGCCCCAGGCCTCTCCCTCCTCCTCTGACATCATTTGTCCATGTGTGCTGTTGAATGACGTCCATCTGTCAGGTGAACTTGCAGTTTCTAAACAAATAAACAAGCAGCAAGGGACAGGCACACCAAAAGCTTTTCTGTCCAATCCAGCGGTATCATATCCATACTTCCCATAAAGATTTGCTGCTCACTTTGCCTCCTGGGAACACAGCCTTGGCACTTGCCGTATTCTGGGCAGTGACAACCTGAGATCAGACTCCCCAGGAAGCAGACAAGGAGGTTTTCCACAAGTTCCTGTGATGGCCTTATTTCCGTTGTAACAACCCAGTTCTGTGATGTTCTGGGGACTCCTCTGAAGAGATGTAAAGTAGCCATAGGCATGGACAGTTTCCCCACAGCTGCACAGATGGATGCAGCCTTCAGCTGACTTTCAATGGCTGTGCACTCTAACACTGTTGGAGACCACGAAGCCCTGTGTAGCAAGAGTAGATGCCTACAACTGACTGGAAGTGCAAGATAGTGGCCAGGATCTCAAGAGAGGCTCCAATGACCCTCTCACTGTCTCCTTCTAGGAGAGAATGTCATGTCAACAGGCCTGAACTTGAGGGACTCTTTGCAGCTGTCAAAAGATGCTTTCAGAGGGAGGGAGAGAGGAAGGGAGGGAGGGAGAGAGAGGGGCTCTCTCTCTCTCTCTCTCTCTCTCTCTCTCATGTGCCTTTGAAACCTCCGCCTCCTGACATCTTTCCCATGAGTTTTCTGAGCCAGGCTCTCAGATTGAGGCTGTGGAGCATCTACCTTCCCACTGCCAGGCTTCCTGTTCAAGTCCCTTCCAATGAGTCTTGTTAAAGAAGGCCACTCTTGGGGCTGCCATGACCCATTGTGCTGGGACTGGTCTGACAAGATCTGTGAGGGTATCAGGTGGCTCCATCCTGCTTGGTTAAGAAAACTTTTTTTTGCCTTCCACAAAGGTTGTTGCAGTCCCTACTGCTGCCCATGGAGCCACGGAGCCTGCTGTATAAGCCACACTGCTGTAGTCCCTACTGCTGTCCACGGAGCCTGCTGTATGAGCCACGCTGCTGTAGTCTCTACTGCTGCCCATGGAGCCTGCTGTATGAGCCATGCTGCTGTAGTCCCTGCTGCTGCACACGGAGCCACAGAGCCTGCTGTATGAGCCACACTGCTGTAGTCCCTGTGGCTACCCATGGAGTCTGCCTTTTGAGCCACACTGTCATACTTTGGGGTTGTTTGTTTGCCTTTTAAACCTAATATGTTCAAAGTACCTTCAGGCACATCTGATCCTGCCACCTCTGGGATGAGGCCCATTATTCCGGAAGACATGGAAAGCCCAGCTTATCTGTTCCCTGGCTTCCCACTCATATGCCCGTGGCAGGCTGGCAATCTGCTTTCTCCTCTCCCAGCCTGGACTGTCGCTCTCCAGTGTCTCCCTCCCTGCAGTGTTAGGAAGAGGGTCTATGGCTTTTTTTTTTCCAGGAGGTTTCCGTGACAACAGGAGCTGTGGCTGAGCTGTGGCTTCTAGTGGAACTGTGGCTGTGTCTTCTCTCATCTCTCTAGCCTCCCTCAGATGCCTGATCTAGTTGCCTAGCTACTGAATTTCCATGTGTCCCAGCTGCGCTCTCCCTTCAGCGTGGAGCATCAGCAATGCTTGTCTATAGGGGAGAGCAGCCACATGAGGCCACTACTGGCAAGACCGGAGTCACAGAACTCTCATTGCCATCTCATCCCTCTGCTCTTCTTGTGTTTGGCAGTTCATTCCTTTCTGGAAGTTTCCATGCCCTTCCTCAGGACCTACTCCAGAGAGCCTTCCTGCTCCAGAGCCTGAGATCTGACTCCAGGGCTGTGTGCCTGCATAGCATTGGGCAGGGGTCGATTTCAGGACAGTGCTTGCTCAACCCGCTGTCAAGTGGACTGCAGAACTTCCCGCCCCTCAATACTGAGAATTTTCAGGTGCCAAAATGCAGGCTGTTGCACAGGGCTTCTCTTCTTTGACTCTGCAGGGACGGCTCGGCTTGGAGAGGATGGGCCCTTTGTGGTGTGGCCAGGGCTCTCTCCTCTCTGTTTCCAGGCTTGGCAACTTCTATCTCTGTCTGTAGGAAGAGGTGTCCGGTGAGATGAGGCTCTGGCATTGTCAGAAGAGCAAAGGGGCTACACTCTCCCGAGTCATACATCGCCGCGAAGCTCCGCAAGCCTGGAGACCCTGGAGGTTGATCCCTGGAACCCTCATAGAGGTGGAGAGATAACTGACTCCACGGTGTTGTTCTCTGGCCTCCCCGCAACAAATCAATCAATCAATCATTTTAAAACTAAGAAGAGCAGAGGGGCAGGTAAACTTCCCATACCTCAAATCTCCCTTTTCACTCAAAGTCCCAAGACAAGTTTTAGGTTCACCTGAGGTTGCAAGAGTCACCCCACAGCCAAGGTTGGGTTGAACTGACCACCGAGTGTTTGCAATGAGCTGATTGGACAGTTATCAGGCTCAGATTGGGAGCTCCTTCGTGACTCATTGCCCCTCCAAACCCCGATCTCTGTCCGAACATGCCAGGGGCAGGTGTCAGGAGCCAAAGGGCAGCCAGTGCGTGCTCACAGTGGGGACATACTGTGTGTCCTGGGGAGAGAAGTGACAGGTGCCAGAAAAGACATGGGTTTAGTCTTGGTGCAAGTGGTAGGGCCTGACTAGTGTCTGGGTATCCCCTTGTGTCTGAAAAGAAAAGCCTTTCTTGGGGGAGTGGAGAGGTGAGCAAAGGGAATACCCCAGTGGGACCCACTTCTCACCTTGTCCTGGTGCTCACGTGCTGGACTCTAGCTGGTCCAGACCTGCAGTTGACCTATGACCTACCCCCATTACTACTGGTCTCATCTCCGTATTAGACATGCTAGCCTTAGGGTCCCACGTGTGACATCTCAGGGGTTCCAGTCTTAGAAGTTACATTCTAGAGCTGAAACCTGGAGGCGCTGGGCAGTCTCTCACCCTCATTTGACGGCATCTGGCCTGTGAGAACTAGCTCTCTCTGCAGTAACAGTGCCACCATTCCTCACAGTGACACTTGGCTCATGAGGACACCGGTGTTTGCTGCGCTTGTTCTAGTGTGATCCTTTATTTTGGGGCAGAAGTCAGCCAACTGAAGCCCAGAAAAGGTAAGTTTATATTCACAAAGTGCATTCTCTCATGGTCTTTCCTAGGAAAACCCATTACACAAATACAAAGAAGCAAACCATCCCAGAGTGCCCTGAGAGGGTAGAAGGGTGTTGTCCTGGGGGAGGTTGGCTCACTTCCTGTGAGGAATCTGTGTTGTACCCATGGTCCTGTTCGTTAATCATTAGTTGATCCGGAGACAGCAAGTGAGGAGCAGAAGGTTTTATTTTCCCAAGTGCCACAATCCACTTTGCAGCTCAGAGAGCCACCCAGAGCCACTCCAGGACGGACTGTGTCGTGAGTAACCCAGGGATAAGGGGAACAATGTCAAAAGAGGGTGTCTTGCCATCCTGGTTTGCCCAAGACCCAGAAGCTCTTTCTAGGTCATAGGACCTCAGAGCTAAAGCCAGGGACGTCTAGGGCCAACTGGACAGTTGGTCACCCTCCCTACATGTTAGAAATACTGAAACTAGATACAAACCCTGGTGTACCTGTGTTCAGTACCCCTGCTCCCCTGCTAGGCCGCTGGCACTTGAGCTCTTAAAACTTCCACATAGCTACCCCAGGGCAACATCAGCCAAATCTTGGTCTTCTGAAGCTCCCAGGGCAGGTGATGTTGACATACCAGAGGGCAATCTGGGTAATTTACTTAAAGCCACAGAAAAGTACACAATCCTGGGGCTGGGCCTAAGAAAGTTGTAAGGAAGAGAGAGTCTAAGAAGCTAGATGTGTTGTTGAATCCTCCCTTCCATGACGAAAGCCAGGCAGAGAGAGCTAGAGCTGCTGCAGTTGTGTCCAAGGTCAGCAAAGCACAGTTTCAAGAGTCAAATGCAGCCCACTCTGCAAGCGAAGAACCAAAGATGCAGAATGCCAATACAAAAGCTCTAGTTTGGAAATAGAAGTTAAAAATGAATGTAAGAATTATCATTGAACCATGTCATTGAATGTGGTGACTCAAGCCTGTGTGTAATCCCTGTTACTCAGGAGATTGAAGCCAGACACCATCTTCAATGCCTTCTAGTGTTAGAGAGTGAGTTAGTTCAAGCCTGCCCCGGGCATCTTAGTGAGACAGTATCTCAAGTCAAAAAGTAGGAATCCAGGTGGGTCTTTCACTATACCTGCCACCCTGTGTTCTCATACTGCACTAAAAAATGTAACAGGGGAGAGGGGGCTGGGAAGATGGCTCAGTAATCAAGAGTACTCACTGCTCATGCATAGGATCTGGGTTCCATTCCTAGCACCCACATCAGACAGTTTGCTTATAACTCTAGTTCTGGGTGATCCAGCCCCCTTTTGTCTCCTATATGTACATATGCTCACGTAGGCACACACACACACATAAATAAAAGTAAACAAATCTTTTCTTAAAGTTGAAAAAAATGACTGGGGACACTAGAGTTAAAACTCAATGGTATGACATTTCCTAGGATGCACAAGGCCCAGAGATCGATTCCTAGTATGAGAAAAAGAAGAAAAATAGATAATGTTTTGTGACACCTTAAGGTTAATTTGAATTCAAGACCACAGAGTCCATGCATAGAGTGTCACCAAAAGTGCTTGCCTTGCCCACAGTTACTTCCCAGTGTCCAGGGCAGAGTGAATCATGGCTGAAGAGACTGGCTTGCAAAGCCATGGATGACACTCTCTGGTCTTTTGTAGGAAGTTTCTCAACCCTAGACTGAGGGAGAGACATGAAGACAATAACAAGGATCCTTTTGTGTAGTGTATGAGCCGTCCAAAGACAAACTGAGGCTATGACATCAGAAGTGGGGGGAGGGTATAGAAGGCCAGAGACATGAGCAGGGTGCTCACAGGTGGCCAAGAACCTAGCAATAGTAGGACCATTGGGTGGAACAAGGATAGATTCAGTGTGGGAAACTGAATAGCCTGTCTTGGTCAGGTCAAGACCATTTTAAGAAGGGAATCAGTCTCACCATTGTAACGGTAGGCCAAGTCCTTCATTGACATTGCTTTCCTCTTCCAGATGGGAAAAAAAAGCCAAGGAAGTGAAGGAGAGTGGTCTGCAGACTGGGCAGCCCAGGGAGGGGGGCAATGGTGGCGTTCACACCTTCCTCATCCTCATCCTTTCCCTGGATGACTGCCACAAAAGTGCAGGGAAGAACAGAAAGGAGGGAGCAGTGCCTGGGAGAGAAGTCCAGCTCTGCCTGGACCTATGCAAGTCAGGATTGGACCCTTCCTTTCCTCCTGAATCTAGGCAAGCTCACAGAGGTGGCAAATAAAATGAGATGGGGGCATCAGCGTGTGCTATGTCATCACACGCTGGCATTCCCTGCCATCCTCTGACAGAGCTAAGCACAAGCATCTATCCCGAGTGTGTGCAAAGTCAATAAACATGGAGAAACAGATGAACAGAGGGGCTTTATTAGGAAATAGCAGGAGTAGTGGGGCTAACTCCAGAACACACTGGAGACGTTTGGGCATCTTCTTATTGGAAAGTCATGTCGTCACATGTAGAAGGGATCACATGTTGCGTGTTCAAAGATGCCTCACTGGAGAATGTTTGGATTTTTATTTAAAAAGTCACAGAATTTAGCTCTAATGTGAGGTTAATTCTAGGTCAGTAGAAGAAGGGATGGACAGCTCCAACTAGCTTCGCCCAGTCCCTTGATGGTTTCCTAAGGAATCTCACTTGAAATAAGCAAACAAATACAGCAATTTAAATAGATATTTCCATTTACATGGCTGTCTCCCCACAACTAGCCCCTAAAACTCTCTACCTATTGAATGTATCCCCCCACCCCTGGGGCCCTGCCTGCTGCTGTCAGCTCAGCAGGGGTCCTGTCTGTTGCTGGAATGTCCCTGGCCGTGGGGTGTCATTTTCTCTGCAGACCCAAGAGATCCAGTATGCATTGCATTCACTGCCTGCTCCTTCTGGCTGGATACCTGCTGCTTTCTCACAGCCAGCCAGCCCAAGAGTCCGACAACACATCCAACCAAACCTATACAGAGTCCTCACAGTTGAACATCTCCAGTTACCAGACCATCGCCCTTCGCAACGCCGACTTTGCATTCCGTCTCTACCACCTGGTAGCAGCCCAAAACTCTGAGAAGAACATTTTCTTCTCCCCACTCAGCATCTCCATTGCCTTGGCCATGCTGTCCACAGGGGCTGGTGGGGACACCCAGACCCAGATCCTTGAAGGCCTGGGCTTCAACCTCACCGAGCTGTCACTGCCTGAAATCCATGAGGGCTTCAGGCTCATGCAGCGCATGATAAGTCGTCCATCTCCTAAGATGGATGTCTCTGTAGGCAACGCGCTGATCCTTAGCCAGGACCTGCAGCCTCTCCCTGAGTTTGTCAGCACCACAGAAGCCTCCTATAACAGCAAAGTCTTACTCGGTAACTTCAGAGACACAAAGGCTACGATCCAGCTCATCAACAACTATGTCAAGGAGAAAACCCGTGGAAAGATCAAGGATTTGATCAATGACCTGAGCCCTAATGTAAGGATGGTTCTGGTGAATTATATCTTCTTCCGAGGTGAGCTCAACAAGGTGCCAGCCCACTGCTGAGCATATGCTCCTGATGGGAGGTGGGCAAGGGTGGGCTTCAGCCCCCAGGCAACTCTAGCTCTTTACACAGCCTCTCTTCTTCTGAAGACCTCCAGAGCTCAATGGAACTCAGCCTACTTTTCAAGCTCAGCTTTTTTATGTTTATTCTCGAGGGACGAGTGCATGCCACAGCACACATGTGGAGATCAGAGGACAACTCGTGGGAGTTGGTTCTCTCCTTTCATCATGTGTTTCCTGAAGGTCACACTCAGGTCATGAGACTCAGTGGAGGCACCGCTGTGTCATCTGTGATCTCCGGGGCTCCAAATCTCAGCGTGTGACGGGCTCTGACTCAGGATTCGCAGGGAACAAAATGTAAACATCCCCAGACAATAAGCCAGGCAAATCCGTCTCCATACCTGTGGGTCACATGTGGCATGCTCACACACCGCTGACCACTCAAAAATAACTCTCTCTTAGAGATGCATTTTACTGTTTTTTTTTCTGTTGTTATTCTTTGTTTAGTTGTATGTCCGTGTATGGGCAATGGGCAGGTGTTGACCAAAGTCAGAGGTTTCAGATCTCTTGGAGCCAGAGTTGCATCTGGCTGTGAGCTACCACGTAGCTGTTGGGAATCAAACCCCAGCCCTTTGGAAAAGCAACCTGTTCTCTTCACTGCTGTGCCATTTCCTTAGTCTAACCGTTCCTAATGCTGCACCCCTTTAATAAGGTTCCTCATGTGGTGACCCTCAAACATAAAATTAGTTTCGCTGCTGCTTCATAACTGCAATTTTGCTATGGTTATAGATCATAACGCAAATGTTTTTAGACATAGAGGTTTGTCAAGGGGTTCGTGACTGAGGCTAAGAGCGACTCTTAGATTATTCTCAGTTGAATCAAGCTGCTGACCGAGATCAATAATTCTTCCTAGATGGCTTGAGTTGGGCACAGTAACAGCGAGGCAGGGTCTTCAGTGGCTATACCTTGGTTCTGGGCTGCAGGTCACACTCCCTGAAGGAAGATGGGCTTCTCTGTCTCCCTTATGCCCTCAGGTCTGTGGAAGAAACCTTTTCCTTCCCATAAAGTCACTGTGAGTAACTTCTACGTGGATGAGAACACGGTGGTGCAGGTCCCCATGATGCTGCAAGATGACAAGGAACACTGGTTTCTGGATGACAGACGTGTGCCCTGCACGGTGCTGCGGATGGAATACGAAGGCGATGGTGCAGCAGCATTTTTTATCCTTCCTCAGAAGGGCAAGATGGAGGAAGTGGAGCACATGCTGTCCCCAGGCATGCTGGCAAGGTGGAACCACTTGCTTCAGAATAGGTAATCAGGATGTCACAGGCTGTTTAGTCTACATGCCACCTGCAAATGGTGAAACTCAGTGACCAGAAACTGGAGTGAGTGCTGCTCTGTGAAGGCATTGGCCCTGGCTGTGAGACTCCCCTTGAAGCTTCTCAGACAGTGACCTCTCTCATGGTGGTTAGTACAGGGTCCCAGTCTCATTGGAGAAAACCACTCTAGAGTTAGGCACCTTGAGTTCTTCTGTTGCACGGGCCTAGGGTAGAGTGGCCTTCCCTTTGAGGGTCAATCCTTGTATAGTGAATATGGGAACTACCTGAGCTGATGTAGAAGGGTTAAGAAAATTCTATCCACCCACCCAATTCCATACACAGAGAGAATGACAGAGAAGATGGAGGGAGGAAGAGGAACTTCCCAAGCCCCTTTTGGGGACTTTTACAGAAAGGTTTTGCTGCGGTTCCCCAAATTCTGCATTTAAAATTCCTAGGCATTTGATGAGATTTTGCCAGATGTGGGTTTCCAGGGCCCGTTCACCCTGAATGCTCACAGAGATGCTGCTTCTGGTGGCTAAACTCTGGTGAAGCAAAGGCGATTCTTTCCTTCTGAGGAAGGCTCAGACCAGTGGGCCCCCAGCTGCTTCAAGCAAGGCAGCTGCTCCTCACGGTGAAGCCCTGGGGAGAAGCGTTTCTAGTCATACAGAAGAAAAAGACTAGGCAGAGGCCTCATTCAGGCAGGAGTTCACATCAGCTGAGACAGGGAATCAACCAATAAAAATCAGCCAGTCCAGAGCAGAAGTGACCCACCTCTGAAGAGGCAAAGG
>LOEQ01004358.1:127305-161875 GCA_001685075.1 Bramus lutescens | reverse complement strand
TGGCTGCTGGGGTTAAAGGTGTGCGCCACCACTGCCTGACCTATATGGCTAGCTTTGTACTCTGATCTTCAGGTAAGCTTTATTTATTAAAACACAAGCATTGACAGATCACTGTGTGGGAGAATAGAGTCTCTTTTGTCCTGTTTCCCCTAAAACCTGTCCCACCAGGGACTGCCTTCTAGACATGGGTCCCCTGAGGAAGAAGGGGTCCCCAACTATCCCCAGACCCAGTCCCAGCCCTTTCACTCTAAGTCTCTGGTACACACCCCAGCCTCAGATCCCCGGCTGTTTCTCAGCTACCTCAAGTAGGGAAGCTTTGATTTGAGTTCCCTTTCCAAGCCTGCGGATCAATACTCATTTACAGTTCTGCATCTGCCAATGTTTTTTCTAACCTAGATTATGTAAGCAGTAAGGGAGACCCTGTATTGTGGCAGATGGATTGTAGAAGACTGTCAAGGTTGGGGAACAGGGCGGAAACGGGGTGGAGGTGGGGGTCTCTCTGCTGGTTTACAAGCTGATGACCTCCTCCACATTTAGGGAAATGGAGGATGCCCTTTCACCCTCAGCGAACACGTGAGTCTAACTTCTAGTTGGACAACAAGAGGACAGTGAAGGTGCCCATGATGCACCATCAGTTTCAGACCACACCCTACTTACGGGATGAGGAGCTGTCCTGCACTGTGGTGGAACTGAAGTACACAGGCAATGCCAGCGCCCTGTTCATCTTCCCTGACCAGGGCAGGATGCAGCTGGTGGAAGCCAGCCTGCAGCCAGAGACCCTGAGGAAGTGGAGGGACTCTCTGAGGCCCAGGTGTGTGTCCTCTGGAACCAGAGCTGGCCTGGGTCCCTGTACCTCAGAACCTCACTAGCACCCAATGTAATGGGTGGAGAGTCGGCAGGGACAGGCAGACCAGGGGTGGGTTCACCTCTGCTGACTCTAGCGTGGAGACTGCGTTTTCAGTCCTTTTAGTTTTTCAGAAGATGACATCAGCTAGAGCAGGAGCTGAGGATTCCTCTGTGTCTACCAGGCTGTCATTACGTGCAATCCTGCATGGGTGTTGGAGAGCAGAGGGAGCGAGGGTGAGAGGAGATCAGCTGAGAATCAGCTCTGCCCTGTGCAGCCATAGCATCCCCTCATCTCTCATTCATTCACCAGCGTGCAACGATGACTTGAAGACCTACTATGTGCCGTGTTCTGGTTAAACCCAGAGAGTATATCAGAGGCTAAAGCACAAAATTTCTTACCCTTGTGGGTTCATCATGCAACTTAGGAAGAGAGATTAGGGAGACAGAAATGCAGCCAATCATTATTTGACTTGTTAAAAGGTGATGAGGAGTGAAATTGAGAAGAGAAAGATCTAAGGCTTAAAAAAAAAAAGCTGAATTCAGGTGGGGTGTGCAGTTGTAAATAGGTGAATCATTAGATGGAGTCTGAGTCCACACAACAAGGAAAGGACTGCATTTGTGGATCTGGGAGCAAAGCATTTTTGGAAAGGATACAGCTGGTACCAAGCCTCGTTGCCTCTCCAGCACTGATGGATAATTAATGCCACAGGAAAAGCAAACAATGTGATGGAGGTACTAATGGAAAGAGTACTTCTCCTCAGTGAGAGGGCAGTGTGCAGAGCTGCCCAGCTACAGTGTGCTTTGAAAGGTTTTGAAAGTCTGAAACATACAGTTCCGTGACTCATACATTTCTCTCTCCATTCTCAGAAAAATTGACGAACTCTCCTTTCCCAAGTTCTCCATCTCCACTGCCTACAGCCTGGAGAGATTCCTTCCACAGCTGGGCATCAGGGAACTCTTCTCCACACAGGTTGACCTGTCTGGGATCACAGGGGCCAAGGACCTGAGCGTCTCTCAGGTGAGCCAAGACACACTGGGTTGCTTTCATTGGTGAATGTGGATGAAGGCAGGTGTGTGGGAGATGGCAAATGTGTGAGAAAAAGCCTGCATTTCTAAGATTCCCTCATCCTGGGAGAGCCAGGTTATGGTCTAGATACATCTACTCCTGCTGGATACCATGCAGCCAATTCTCCTCTATCCTGTGAACATAACCTCAGTCAGGATCCTTGGTGGGAATGAGCCTGTGCTTGGCCTCCGGCCATCAATCACACCAACTAGCACTGTGGTGTGGATGCCTCCCACAATCCACTGCAAGGCAAAGTGCTTCCAGTCTCAGCTTCTTCGCTCACAGCTACCCCAGTACTTCTTGACTAGCACACAAAACATTAGCAGTAAAGGAAATTACAACTGATGAATGCAGTTGAGATGAAAAACTTAAGAATAGGAGAGAAGGTGCCTTAGGATCCCACATTACATTCCCAGATGCACAGCATAGCAATGCCTAGTGTTCTGTGCAGTGCCCACTCAGAGCCCCGGGCTCTAATATGTACCCACATATCATGGCAGTCTAGAAAAGAGAAGTCATGCTCTGTGCATTACTGTTGTATTCCCAAGGAGGCTGAAGCTGGCAGGATGCTGAAGCCTGCACTGGCTGCCAGCACACTCACTGGCTGTTTCCTGTGGTTTTCCCGAGAAGCGGCCTGTGGAGCAAGGACTGACATTGCCTATACCCATACTCCACTGCATAGTGGGTTTGAGAGCATCAGAGATTCTCAGAGACTGAGCAGACCCAGAGCGTGCCACATCTCACACCCTGAGCAGAGACTGGTTGGCACCAGGGGTAGAGGTCTTGATAGGATCAAGTTCACGAGCTGCTGAGGCCAGCAGTGGATGCTTGCTCCAGGAATCCTCCTGGGTCTCCAGTGAGTGATGTCTTTCTCCTACAGGTGGTCCACAAGGCTGTGCTGGACGTGGCTGAGACAGGCACAGAAGCAGCAGCTGCCACAGGAATGATGATGATGGGATCAGCTCTAATTAGGAATCTTTTCAACGTGAATTTCAACAAACCATTCCTCATGATTATCTCTGACACAAATACTCAGACTTCACTCTTTATGGCCAAAATCACAAATCCCAAGGAAAACTAGAACTTCCCAAGTGGTGAGGCTTCCTCCAGGGAGCCAGGGATTAAGCCTGTATGTGGGTCTCTATGTGCATTTTGGCCTCCATGCTCTGATTGGCTGAGGCGTGCCTGGATTGGACAGAGGAAGTGACTAACTGTATGACTCATACATGCACAGGGTCCTGTGGACAAACAGTATCAGGTTCCCATCCTCTTGGCCGCACCAGTTTATGTTCCTGAGCCTGAACTCTGTCTTTGTAGTCCCTCCCTGCTGCCTCTCCTGTATGTGCCTCTGCCCCTGGGCCCTGGCAGGTAGGCTCAGCCCCTATCTGCACTATGGTTATATCTGCTTTCAGCTTTCACAGGTTTCATGGGATTATTCAAGATTTAGGCCCATTTTGTGAACTTCAGGCCCAGGACTTACAAGGGAACCTGCTGCCCTCTCTGTGTTTCTAGCATCTGAGACCAGTGTGTGCACAGTTCCTGCCTCAATCTTTTCCTCACCCAGGCTCTGCCACCCAATGTTCCTTCAGGGGCTCCTGGGCCTGCCCATATCCGGCCCTGTGGAGGAGACCTATTCCTGCTTCTGCATGGAGTCGATTGGTCAGCTCAGCTCCTTTCCCCTAATCTACCTACTTGGGGCAGAGGAGCCTTTTCCTAGGTTCCCCACTGGCCAACATCACACAATAGATGGACACTTCCTTACCCCAAATACAGGGCTTTAACAAGTGCAATAAATGCATAACTCGCATAACTGCACAGAAGGTGACCAGGTTGTGTTCACTCAGCTCTGATTGGCAGAGGTGTGGCTCTAGTGACAACAGAGTACTAGAAATTGTCACTTACATTCTGTGACTTCTGTGATGGACCACTAACCTTCCTGTTATTATCAGGTTTTTATGGATGAGGAAACTGAGAAACAGAGAATCTTAGTCGTTTTCCCATAATGTCACAGCTAGACATTGTGACTGGCAGGATGTTATTCCAAGTCTCCTCATGCCTGAGGAACAGTCTTCCTCAAACCAGGTTTCTGTGCCCAAGGCATCACCATCCTGGTGTGCAGGTGGAACATAAAACAAGCTCTGGATGCTTCATAGAGAGCACCCAAATGAGTCTGTGGATCATGTGACCTCTGTGCTGAGATCAGAGGAGGATGAGATGGTGGTCAGATGACCGAAAAAAGAGTGCTTTTGGCAGGGCGCATTGCAATGTGGACATTTCTAAGAATCCTGGGTGTTTAGCAAAAGAAGAAACAGTCAACAGATAGCAAAGATCCTGGTCCTGTGAGGGTCCTCAAAGGACTCAGAACTACAGGGAGCTGTGGAAGGTTGAATCACTGTTCCTGTTTTGGGACCCTTATAACTCCTTCTGGCTATTCGATAGCAAGCTGCTCTGAGAAAATGTAGGGTTGTCACTGAGGACAGTTTCAGGAATCCCTTGAGAGGAGAGTGGGTGATTCAGCTCAGTGATGAGCTGGTTTTTGTGCCTAGACAGAGGATAAGAGGAGATCAAGGTGCATTTGGGTTGGGGTGCTTGGTGTCCCTGGAGACTATGTGATACCTGGAGGCCTGCACAGAGAGGGAAAGTTGTACATTCAATTTGAGACATTCTTGACTCTCAAGGTTCCTAAAAACACACATTGAGCAGGTGGACTTGGGGTTTCAGAGAATTACAGCCTTGGGGGATCACACACAGAATTTCTTTTCCAAGTGAGCACTGAGCTACCAACCCATGAGGAGCATGGAGTGATAAGAAGGGTCCCATGAATTGAAAGCACCCGTGTATCAACAATTCCTATGTGTGCAACAGTCAACTAAGGCCCTGAGGTGGCCTACTCATGCACTCCATGGGCACTGGCATGCCTCAGCTGCATCCCTCCATCCTTCTCGCTTCAGCCCAGGTATCTAAGGAGCCTGGTGCTGTGCACATCTCATGCTCCATATGAGGTGCATCCTGAAGCTGTGGGAGAAGTCTGAGTCTACCTCTCAGTGAGTCTAGGACACAGATATCAGGATTTCACTTTTGCCCATTCTATGAGCGTTCCCCAGGACTTCACAAGCAACTATTGCCCTGGTGATGAACCCCCTGCAGGGACAGCCTTGCACTAAAGATAGCAGATGGTGGATGGGGAAGGGACATGTTCACAGTAGTGATCTCAGACACCTGTGCTAAAAACTAAGTTCAGGACCCAATGTGAGGATCCCCAAGGGGTATCCACTGCGAGCTTCCTGATTTGTAGATCACAGCCCAATCCCAGAGCCTTCAGAGAGGATGCTGAGCTGCTAACCAGCTGGCTGCCTCCATGTGTTTTCTGTGGTTACAGCACCACTGAGCAGACAGTGTATAGAGGGGTGTGTCTGGTAGCCTTTTATCCCTGGGACAGCACATCTGAGGGAACCCACTGAGGGAAGCAAAGGTTTGGATTGAATCAGAGCTCCAGAGAGTTCAGGCTAGGGTCTGGTGGATTCTTTACATTGAGCCTGAGGCAATTTAATCTTTGTGCTTCGAAGACACTATCAAGAGGATGAGGGCTTTGGACATGGCTAGGTGGATAAATCGTTGTCCCCACCTCAGGCATAAAATAGATTTTTATGCCCTGAAACTGAAGAAAAAAGCCAAGAGTGGTCATATGAACTTGTGGTCACAGTTATGGGAAGGCGGGGGCAGATGGATCCCTGGGACTCAATAATCAGTCAACAAAGGCAATAAGTGACTTCTAAACCTACCGAAGACCTTATCCCAAAACCAAAGTGAATGAGGAATGCCAGTTGACGATGACCTCTGACCTTAGTATGACTGTGAACATGGATGTGCACATTCTCATTCACAAACACAAATAACCACATCAAGTTAGTGTTCAAGGAGAAAGAGAAGTGAGTTTGGGAGCTAGCTTAATGGTGGAACGCTGGCTTCAATTATGTATGTGAAGTTTAGGATTCCCTGTACTGTGATAGTGTGGAGATAATCCCCAGGAGGAAAGGGGAAGTATACAGCTCAGCATCTGTACCTAGAATTCTGATTAACTTAACCATTTGGATGGCAAGTCATCCTCCACACCACCAGGAAGGCTGTACCTTTCTTCAGCTGTTACATTAGTGTGTCCTCACCTCCAGCCTGGGTGTGGGTCTGCAGGGACCAAAGCTGTACTGATGGAGAGGATGGGCACAATCCAGCCTGTCAGGATCACACTTCTGGCTTGGCTCAGCATTAACTAGTGATATGGGATGCTCCTCTGTATGTTGTGAATATGTTTTATTAATATTGGTCAATAAAGAAGGTGCTTTGGTCTATGGCAAGGCAGAATATAGTTATGCAGGAAATCCAAGCAGAGATACAGATGAAGAAGGGTAAGGCTGAGAGAGACACCAGCACCCACTGGAGGAATAAGATGCCAGAGCATTACCAGTAAGCTATGGGGCACATGGTAATATGCAGATTCTTCCAAATGGATGAATTTATATGTAGAGCTAGCCAGTAAGATGCCTGAGCCATCAGCCAGTTTGTAATTAATATTAAGCCTCAGAGTGGTTACATGGGAACTGACAGGCTGGAGAGGAACCTCCATTGACAAATTAGTTTCTGGTCTTGGGATTCTGCACTGTAGCCAGTCAGCAAAGGGGCACAATGGGCAGGCGCTGGTAAGGATTCAACAGGGCCTTGGCGTGAAAGACAGAGCAACAGTGGTGGCCATGGTGATCTCTGTGGGGTGAGAGAAAGAAGGAAAGGAAAGTGGGCTTCTGCCTAGGGAAGAATCCACTGTTAGACACTGCTGTGGTGTTGAAATGACTCATATAAAATAGTAATTGACAACAAAGCTATTGAGTCAATTAATGGTTTAAGTAATTTTATTAATGATCAGACCAAGAGTGGACTCATGATTTCTAAAAGTCTCTGTAGGTGCCCAAACTCAGGGGCACAGCATGCATGCATAAAGACAAAGATCAAAGACACCTAATTTGTATAGAAATTATATGATGGTCAGATTAATTTGAAATGTTCTTTCCTGGTGGAGCATAGTAACTATTTCAATCAAACCATGACAAATAATTTTCTTATAGCTTTTTATTTCTTGTGGTTTCCTTTATTTACTCTGGTTGATGCATCTGCACCATGGGCATGTCCATGAAAATCTCAAATACATGTGAAAGCAGATGTGACTTTTATTGGGGAACAGAGGGGGCTGAGAACTGTGTGAGCAAACACAAGATGGATTCAGAGCATGAAGGACTTACCTTAGTCGTTTCAGGGTGAGCCTGCATGCTGTGTTCTGACCTGTCGGCCCTTGCTCTTACTCCTAAGTACTAAGAGGGAGACTGGTCTCTTCTCAGTCATCTGCTGATGCAGAATCAATTGTCGGCAAATGCACAGCTTCAAATAATAAATGTGGAATACCCCACAGTATCAGGCACCATGAGGAGCCAGGCTGAGTGATATGTCCTCAGGGTCTCTCATGAGTTACTTTGTTGGCTGAAGACTTGACAAATGCTCAAGGATCCATGTCCAATTCACTCTCATGACCATTTTCATTTTCTTTTCCCCTGGTGCTGGGGACAGAAACAGGGTTTTGGGTTTTCTGGGCAAGCCCCCTACCACTGAGCTAACCACAGCCCTCTCAAGGCTTCTGGTGGGAAATCTCTCTGGGCCTTCACAAAGGACTGCTCATAGTTAATAGCAAGAGGGAGTGTAAGAGAAATGGGGAAGGAGAGAGAAGAAGAAGAAGAAGAAGAAGAAGAAGAAGAAGAAGAAGAAGAAGAAGAAGAAGANGAGGAGGAGAGGAGGAGGAGGAGGAGGAGGAAGAGGAGGAAGAAGAGGAGGAGGAAGAGGAAGAGGAAGAAGAAGAGGAAGAGGAGGAGGAGGAGGATGACGACGACGAGGAGGACGAGAATGAAGTAAGGGGAATCAGGAGAGAAGAAGAGGAGATGAGGGGAGAGGGGAGGAGAGAGTTCAGGTGAGGAGAGCTTGGGAGGGGCCTGGGAAAGAACTGGCGCAGGCGCAGCCGAGGCTGGGCACAGCTGTCATCCCAGCACTAGCGCGGCTGAGTCAGGGGGAGCAGGAGTAAGGACAGCCTGGGTATGTTCCTTGTTTTCCTCGTTGATAGGTCCTATACCCGACTGAAGCAATTTAAATGGAGAAGGGTTAGTTTCTGCTCATGAGTTCTTAGAACAGGCCCTGTGGCAGGCCAAGATTCAATCTAAGCCTCCTAGGGAGGTCAGCACGTCCCATCTAAAGACTCAGGAAATCTTCATCAGAGTCAGCCAGTTAAATCCCTCTAGCTCATAGTTTCAGTCAAAAATTAGTAATGGACTCCCAAAGTAGTGCCACCTACAGGATAACAAGAAGTCAAACCCCTGAGCTTCTATGAATCGTTTCATATTCAAAACATAGCCTTTCATTACATCACAGGATTCTATTTCCTAAAGCAAAACTGAACAAAAACCAGTGGGGAGGAGGGGAAGGTGAATCTGTAGTTTCATAACTCAAGCCTCTGTCACCCTCCCTGTCGGCTGCCCACATACTTTCCATGAGATGACAGTGATATCTGATGCTCTCACAGAAAAGCCAAATCTGCCGTGGAGTGTGCTTGGCTCATTGATGAAAACCTCATGATTGTGCTGAGTGGAACGTTGCCTTATAGAACTACATTACCCTGGCTTGTGACTTAGTCCCCATAAGTACTCAGTCATCATTGAACATCTGAAGCAAATGAGCCATTAAGTTTCACCTGTTAGGGTTCTCCAGAGGAGCAAAAGTCATACCAGAAATATATCCAAAGAAAAAAGGTTTATTAGAATAGCTTAAAAGCTGTGGTCCAATTAGGACAAAATGGCTGTCTACCAATGGAAGGTCTCAGGATGCCGCTGTTGCTCAGTGCACGGGTCTAGATGTCTCACCTGGTCTTCAGTATATGCTGGGACCCCTGACGAAGTCGTCTCTAATAACAGTGAAAGAATGGACTGCCAGGGAGCCTGAGATCAAGCAGGCAAAGAGAGCTACCTTCCTTCTTCCATGTCCTTCATATAGGATTCCAGCAGAAGGTATGGCCCAGTTAAGAGGTGGGTTTGCCAACTTCAAGAGTTCCAGTGTCAATGTCCTCTCCCTATTTAAAATTACTATTTAAAAAACAGTTCTTGACAGATAAAGCCTGATGCTTAAGTTTTACTTAATTCCAAATGGAATCAAGTTTATAATCAATAGTAGCCATCCCAAGTCCACCCCTTGGTGATGACTGATAATCCTAGGAAATGTTGTGGGAAGAATGTTATCTTTGCTCCAACAAATATAATAGCGAAGTGGGTTTTAGCTCATATATCATCTAGTGTGTGGCCTGTAAATATGGGAAATCAGTGCACAAATCCAGCAATAATGGCAAAAACAGCACCTGTTGATAAAACGTAGTGGAAGTGAGCAACTATGTATGTGTCATAAAGGACAATATCTAGGAAAGAAGCAGAAAGTATGATGCCTGTGAGTTCCCCTGCTGTAAATAAGATAAATCCTAAGGCTCATAATATTGCAGGGTATCAATTGATATTTCCTCCCTGAAGAGTTGCTAACCAGCCGAACACTTTACTCCAGTTGGGATTGCGCTGTTTATGGTGGTTGATATGAAGTAGGCTTGTGTGTCCACATCTAACCCCACTGTAAATATGTGATGGGCCCATACAATAAAACCTAGGAAGCCGACTGATATCATCGCTCATACTTTCCCTATATAACCAAATGGTTCTTTTTTTACCTGAATAGTAGGTGACAATTTGTGAGACAATACCAAAGCCAGGGGGAATAAGGATATATACTTCTGGGTGGCCAAAGAATCAGGGCAGGTGTTGATAGAGGATTGGGTCTCCACCACCAGCTGGGTCAAAGAAAGTGGGATTTAAGTTTCGGTCTGTATATTAACATCTTATTAACATAAGAAGTATATTAACATCTGCAGCTAATACTGGAAGGGACAAAAGGAGAAGGACGGCAGTAATTTGAACAGATCGAACATATGGGGGGTGATATTGTGTTATGGCTGGTGGTTTTATGTTGATAATTGTTGTGATGAAGTTAATTGCCCCTAAGATTGAAGGTACACCTGCTAAATGAAGGGAACAGTGGTCAGGCCTACTGATGATCCTGAGTGTGCTACATTACTGGCTAATGGTGGGTAAACAGCTCAACCTGTCCCTGCTCCAGCTTCTACTATCAATGATACTAGCAACAGGAGAAATGATGGAGGTCGTAGTCGGAAGCTTATGTTATTTATTCATGGGAAATCTATATAAGGGGCCCCAAACATTACTGGAACTAATCAGTTTCAGAAGCCACCGATTATCTTTGGCATCACTATGAAGAAGATTATGGCGACTGTGTGGGCTGTTACCATCACATTATAGATTTGATCATCACCTTGGAGAGCTGCGGGTTGCCCTAGTTCTGCCCGCATTAGGATACTAAGGGCTGTTCCTACTATACCTGCTCAAGCTCTGAATAAAAGGTAAAGGGTTCTGATATCTTTGTGATAGGTGGAGAATAATCAACAGTTAATGAACATAGGCAAAATGGCTGAGCATTAGACTGTAAATCTAAGCACAGAAAATAAAGCCTCCTTTTTCCAAGCTTTAAGGTGATAATCACATCTACTTGCAAATCAAAGGTGTGGAGAACTGAGTCTACCAAGGCTTCTCTCGCCCCCTTTCTGATAGGCGGGAGAAGTAGGCTGTTCCACTGTTAACTAAAAGTTCATAGGTTTAATTCCTATCACTCTAGTTGAGAATTTAGCTTAAAAAAAGAAATTGATTTGCACTCATTAGATGTAAGATGGAGTCTTGCAGTCCTTATCAGAAGTTAAACTTTATGGGTTTGCTTAGTGCTTTGAAGGCTCTTGGACTGAGTAATCTAAAGTTCAATCTATAGTAATAGTAGAGGGATAGTGGGAGGATTATTGTGTTTGTGATTATTAATGGTGATAGAATATTGTTAGTTTTTGTGTGGGTTTGGTGAATAAATATTTTTGCAATTATTGTTTTGCGAATGTGTTAACTGAGGTTGAGTAAATTAGGCAAGTATAGAAACTGGTTGATTAAGGTGGTTGTTGCTATTAATGTAGCTATAATTAGGTTGTTATTTTTTAGGAGTTCTGTAATGGTAGTTTATTTGGGTAAGAATCCTGTGAGTAGGGGTAGTCCTCCTGGCAATAGAAGGATTAGTGAGATTATGGAGTGTGCTATTGCTATTTTATTACACATAAGTGATAAAGAGATGATTGATGTGAATGAGTGGTAGTGAAAGATTATAAATATAGGAATGGTTATAAGAATGCAAACTAGAAGATTTAGGATTGTGAGGGATGGGTTGTAGGGTAAGATAGAGATTATTCAGCCTCTGTGAGCAATGGATGAGGAGGCTTTAACTTTTCGTGTTTGTGTTTGGCTTAGTCTCTTTCAGGCTCCAATAAGGACTGATATAGTGGCTGATAGGAGCAGGGTTTTAGGGTATATCAGTTTATGTACTTGGCTTGGAATAAGACTGACAGTGGGGCGATTTTTTGTCAAGTATGTAGAATTAGGCCTGTGTGTAGTTTAATGCCTTGTGTTACTTCTGGTAGTCATGAGTGGAAGGGTGCTAGCCCTAGTTTAATTGCTAATGAGACAAAGGTTAGGGTGAGGATGGTGTTGTTAGTTTCAGGTTGGAATGTCCATAGTCCTAGCTGTTTAAATTTATAATGATAGAAAGTAGAAGAATTATTGAGGCAGTGGCTTAGGTAAGGAAATATTTTGGTGCTGCTCTGGGGATCGTGGATTTGATTTGTTAACTATTAGTGGAATTATGGCTAGGAGGTTTATATCTAGACTAATTCGTATAATGAAGAGATTGGTGCTGAGAATAGTGACTATGGGTCCTATTAAGATTGTAAAGTAAATGGTAAGTGTGATTGGATTAATTAGTACAGGAAGGGTTTAAGCCAACATTTTTGGGGTATGGGCCCGATAGCTTAATTAGCTGACCTTACTTGTAGAATGGGGTGCAAAGGGTAGCACGGAGAATTTGGGATTCTTAGGTATAGGTTCAATTCCTATTCTTCTAGAAATAAGAGGGTTGGAAACTCTATTATTTACTCTATTTTATTATTATTTAACTCTATTTTCAGACATATTTCTAGGTGTAAGGGAGATGCTGGCTATGAAGATTGGGCTTGAGATATGTCATATGCAGAAGGCCAGAATGAAAGGTAGGAATTTTTTCATAGCAGGTGCCTAAGTTGGTCATATCGAAATCGTGTGTAAGATGCTCGGATTCATAGGAAGAGTGTGGTTAAAACAGGGTTTTGAATATGAAGTTTATGGTGTAAAGTTCAGGGCTATGTGGCTATGAATACAATTGTTGGTATTACATTTATTAGGATACTATTTATTTATTCAGCTATTAAGAATAATGCAAATGGTCCGGCAGCATATTTGGCATTGAAGCCTGAGACTAACTCTGATTCTCCTTCTGTTAGGTCAAAAGGGGCTCAGTTAGTTTCTGCTAGGGTTAAGATAAATCATATTATGGCCACGGGTCATGCTGGTACTAGAAGTCATGGTGATTCTTGTGTATATAGTAATGATTGGATTGGGAAAGATCTGTTTATTAGAAGTACAAATAGCAGAATGATTGCTATTGTGACTTTGTATGAGATTGTTTGAGCTATGCTCCTAGAGCTCCAAATATAGAGTACTTGGAGTTGGTTGGATGCTCACCTCAATCATAAAATGGAGTAAACTATTAGGCTTGATGTGGCTAAAAGAAATAGAATTCCTAAGTTTAGGTTGAATTGGGGTGAGATATTGGCAGTGGAATCCATAGACTTAGGGCTAGTGAGAGGGATGAAGTGGGCGCGATAAGGAATAGGGTTGTGGAGGTGGCTAGGGGTCCTACAGGTTTTTTAATGAATAGTTTTATTGCGTCTGTGAATGGCTGGAAAATTCCCTAAGGTCCTACAGTGATTGGTCCTTTCTGTAATTGTATATAGCATAAGATTTTCTGTTCTGCTAAAGTAAGGAACACCATGGAAATTAGTACTGGAATTAGGAGGGTTAGGATGTTAATAAAACACACTATTAGGGAGATGATTTGAATCTCTGGGATCAAGGTTTTAAGTCTTATGCAATTTCCTGACTCTGCCACCCTAATGATACCCTTGTCTAGGGTGATGGTTGTACAAACCTACTAAATTAAGATAACTTCATATATTTGTTTTGGGGCACTATTGTTAAGGAAGCCATATTTCTCTTGTCCTTTTGTACTGGAAGAAATAGTTAATAGATAGAAACCCACCTGAATTACTCCAGTCTGAACTCAAATCATGTAGGACTTTAATCATTGAACAAACAAACCATTAAAATAGCTGCAACACCATTGGGATGTCCTGATCCAACATGGAGGTCATAAACCCTAATTGTCAATATGGACTCTCGAAGAGGATTGCACTGTTATCCCTAGGGTAACTTGTTTTTGGGTCATTTAAATTTTTGGTCACTTTGACTTGTGGGTCTAAAAATCATTCGGAGGTTGATTTGTTCTCCAAGGTCACCGCACCGAAATTGCCAGCTTATGTCTTATTGTTTGGTCCAGTAGAGAGGTTTGTTGGAAAGTTAAGCTAGTAAATTACAGCTCCATAGGGTCTTCTTGTCTTATTATATTATTTCTGCCTCTTCATGGGAAGGTCAATTTCACTGATTGGAGGTGAGAGACAGTTGAATCCTCATTTAGCCATTCATTCCAGTCCCCAATTAAGGAACAAGTGATTATGCTACCTTTGCACAGTCAGCATCCAAGTCCACCTCGACACATACCATGTCTCCCTAATGCAAGGTTAACCTCTGATTGAAGGCAATACTAGGTCTTAACTGTGTATTACATGGCTCAACTATCCCATGTTCAACTGCAAACACAGTATTTTTAGTATGTCATAATCATACCTAGCATGTTATAACTATTTTTGATCTGACTAGAAATGCATTCTTAATTTTATAATAGGTAGTGATGTCCCTTGAGAGTCATTCTTTTCATATGTTTAACTTAAATATTATACCCACTGGTATTCTTTGAATTGATATTACATTACATGATAAAGAAATTGATGAAAGCAAGCACAAGTATCTGTACAAATACATATTTAAGCAAAATATAACAGAAATGCTTGGGTCGATCATAATTCTCATTCTGGAACTGGTCACACAGCCTTCGCAATGTTCCTCTGTTGCCCACTCTGTATTTCTTGCACACTCAGCAAGCACCTCACCTGGTCTCTGTTCTTTACTGGAAAAATGATCCATGCCTACATTCCCTTTGTGATCCTACCTGGATTAGGTTGCTGTAGTTTCCTGTGACTCTAATCTCAGGACATGCTAACACAAAGAGACTGCCTAGAGGATCACATGATTCTAAACACAATCTTTCTCCCCTCCACTGTGGAGAAGCAATCCAATTCTGCTTGGTTATCTGGACCAATCACGCCACCTAACACATTCCTCCATTCTTAGACTTTGGATAAAAGGCGTCTGAACCACAAAGTGGCCAGGTAGAAGTCAGAATTTTCAGTTCAGTGGAATGTTCATTGTGTCTCTTGGCAGGAATGATTCTTCCTCTACAACTACAACATCTGGGTCAGCAGAATTTAGGTCATAGGAATAGGATTCAAAAACATTCATTTAGATCACTAGGGTGATAATGAGTGGAACCCTGCCTTTTCACTATTAGCTCCTGGACCTGTGGGTCCTGGCTATGGGAGACACCATACTATATATTGGACAATGATTTGAAACATTTATCACACTCTAGAGAATGCTGCCCCCAGTCCTCTGAACTGTTGCCACATAATTGGCTCTGTAACTGTGTCTTCTAACGGCCATTTTGTCTCTCTATCAGAATAGCTGCTTCAGAATGCCAGGGAACATAATCAGGTCAGTGGATTCATATTTCTCTGGCTCTGAAATGAGCTCCTTGATCAGAAGCAATACTATGTGGAATAACATCATAATTGTTAATACCTTCTGTAAGTCTATGGATGATGGGTTTTGGCAGAAGCAGTCCACACAGAAAAGGCAAACCCATAACCAGAATAAGTACCTACTCCAGTGTCTTAGATCGGGATTCTATTGCTATGAGTAGATACAATGACCACAGCAACTCTTATAATGGAGAATATTTAACTGGGCATGGCTTGCAGTTTAGAGTCTATTATCAGAAGGCAGCAGGAAGTGAACTGAGACAACTTCCTCCAACAATGCCACACCAGCTGTAATAAGGCCGCACCTCCTAATAGTGCCACCCACTATGAGACAAGCATTCAAACAGGAGTCTATTGGGGACAACCACCATATCCAGTAAGGGCAAACTATTCTCCTATTCAAGAAGGAAGTCGTCCAATGTAGTTAACCTGCCAACAGGTCACTGGCTAGTTACCTAAGAAAACAGTGAGATATCTGAGTCTCAGTGTTGGTCTGTGTTGCTGGCAGATCTGGCATTCAGTGGCAGATGTAGCCATGTAAGCCTTGCTGACTGACGGTCCATGTTTTCAAACCTATGCACAACCCTCATCCCTATCACCATGATTACTTTGTTCTTGGGCCCTGTGCAGCCTGGTCTTATGCCAACTTGGCACACAGACAAGCAAATTAAAGAAGGAGATCTTAATTTGGAATACGATTGCATAAGATCTGGCTTTAAGGAATTTTCTTAATTGGTTTTTGACAAAGAAGGGCCCACCCCACTGTTGGTGGTTGCTTCCCTGGGATGGTGGCTCTGTCAGAAAGCAAACTGAGCAAGCCAGGGGAAGCAAGCCAGTATGCAGCACCTCTCCAGGACCTCTGATTCAGCTCCTGCTTATAGGTTCTTTCCCTTTTGAGCTCTTGTAACTTTCTTCAGTGATGAACAGCAATCTGGAGGTCAAAAGCCTAATATACCCTTTCCTCCTCAACTTGCTGTTTGTCTTAGTGTTTCATCATAAACATAGAAAACCCTAAGTAATACAGGATGGTACCAGTGTAGTGGGGTATTGCTGGGACAGACCTGCTAAGTTTTGGAAAAGATTATAGAAGGACATTGGATCTTGGGTTAGAAAAACCACTGGGTGTTGGGAACTCGGTGGGATGTTCTGTGGGCACGTGGCAGATAACAATGTTGAAAGCAGTGTAGCTGATAGAGACCTGGCTTGTGAAGTTTTAGAAAGAAGTTTAAAGACTCAACAGGCACCCTTGGAGGAGCTAGATGACAGAAAAGGAAACAGAATTAATATGATGTCAGGGTAGGGAACTTTGAACTGATTGAGTCTGTCTAGACTGAGGGGAACTGGGTGCTCTTGCCTGAGGTAATTTCTGGGAAGGTTTGCATGGCTCTTGGTAAACAGAAATGCACCAAAGGTGATCTTTCTGGTACATGGAGACCCACATTAGACCTTTTTTTTTTTTTACTCAACAAAAATCCGTCTTGTTAGGAGCAGCACCTCCAGTTTTGGGAAAGCAGCTTTGGATCTAATCCCTGCCTGCAGAGTCCCTAACCCCACAGTTAACAAAAAAAAAAAAAAAGAAAGAAAAACCACAGCTCTGAAACTAAAGGGACTAAGAGACTAAGAGATATTTCGTGTGATAAGCAATCTGAGAACACACAGATTTAGGTTACCCAATTTCCTGTGCCAACACGGAAGCAGTTTCACAAGAACTTCGTAGCTTATCCAAACAAAGAAAGTCACAAATTTAAACTGCAAGTTTAAAATGCAGGAGTGAGAACCTCAGAGAGGCAGGTGCATCAAGATGGGGAGTTTCTCTGCGGGCTGAAGATGTTGTCTGCTGGCATTCTTAGTGTTTGTAAGATGTCTATAAGTTAATAGAGTCTATTGTCATGGGATTGAGTTCTGACACAGAGGGAGGCAAACATGGCTGTTCCAGAGAGGCAGCACTTAGCCCATGAGTAAACAATGAACCTCTGGTCCTGCAGTATTCCCATCTCTCTCCAGTACTGAAATTCATATCAGTCACCCAGGTTCTGCAGACACAGAATCCTTTTAGGGGTTTCCCTTCAGTGCCACAAGGCTGCTTCCCTTCAAAGCCTAATGCCAAAGAGGACACAGCAAGTCTCTGCTGAGAAAATGTCTATTGCTTCCAGACAGGATGATTACATGGATGCAGGTTTGGTTCGTCAGCATTGAGGCCGGTGTTTATTAACATGTGAGTACCCCTAAAGAAATCTTGAAGCGTAGACACAGAGTTGTTGTGTTCTTTTCAAAGTGACTCAGAAATACAGAACAAATGTTAGCTGCAGCCCTACCTGGTGAGAAGTGGGGCAAGGATTTGCACACTCTCATTGCTCCTGAATGCCCTGGAAATTCAGTAAGCTTGTTTATAACACTTTTGAGCAATTTCCTGTCAGGTGGTTCTGCTAGCAGAAGTCTGAAATGCACATTACCAGAAATCATTCTATCTGCCCATTTCTGGGCACACAGCACAGCTTGTACGCGCCAGCATTTCCCAAG
Organism: Bramus lutescens; assembly: GCA_001685075.1. Taxonomy (NCBI): domain Eukaryota; kingdom Metazoa; phylum Chordata; class Mammalia; order Rodentia; family Cricetidae; genus Bramus; species Bramus lutescens. The sequence goes on along the minus strand of LOEQ01004358.1, from coordinate 144,407 downwards.
AAGAGGGAGGAGTCCACGGTGGGAATAAATAGGCATCAGTGTGCAGTGGACAGAAGCAAGCAGCAGGAAGGCAGCAACGGCCAACATCAGAACTCAGTTGTTCCAGAAGCTGGCAGCAGGCATCAGCTCTCAGGTAATGCTAAGAATTCCTACCCTCTGTGAACAGAGGAACGACCTTCCCAGGACTGTAGGGTTCTGATGTGACCTGGAGTATTGATTTGGAGAGGGGTGATGAGTTGTTCCTGGGGCACTGAAGTGGAATCAGGTGACATTTCTGGGATGCACATAAATCTTCTCCCCAGTCTGGGTCTTCATGTTTATGGAAGATGCAGGCACAAAGAACATTGCTCCTGTAGACAGAATGGCGCCTGCTCCTATCTGCACTCCACAGGGAGGGAGTACTGAGACCTTGCCTATCTTGCTTGGGGCTGAAGGAGCTGAGGAGAGACAGGAAAGTCCCTCTGGAGGAAGTACCTTCCCCGCCATGCTTAGAGTTGACAGGAGATGCCTGGGCGTCAAGAACACACTTCCCTTGTAGGCCCCATGGCTGAGCAGAGGGTCTTCAGCCTCAACTAGAGAAGGGAGAAAGCAATAGCTCAGCCACTAAGCCAGGCCTCCTGCTGCACACACGGAGCAGAGCAGCCCTTTCCTCTGGAAACAATTCTGTCACAAAATAGTGTTCAGTGCTTCTCTGAAGAAATGCTTGCATCAGTCGGAAAATAAACATGGAGTAAAGGCAGCCAACTTACTGAGGTCCCTGGCTCCTCTGCAGGAGAGTAACAGCCCTGGGGACAAGCAGCTTAGCTCCAGCCTTCCCTCCTCTGCCCCCTCCAATGTCCTCTATACCCTTCTGGTCTTCTCTCCCCTCCACCTTCCATTTGGCTCCTCCTCCCTTTCTGGCCCTCCCTCCTCCTATCTTGCTGTCCCTCTTTCTTCCACTTTCTCACTCCTTGATTCCTCCAGCCCTCCTCTGTCTCCTCCCTCCCCTTCTTCCTCTCCCTTCCATGTATTTACCGTCCACTTTCACCTTTGGACACCTGAGCAAAGGGACAGAGGCTAAAGGTGGGTGCCTGTGTTTATCACGATCACAAGTCTTCAACTGTGATCCTTTAGGATGCCCGTGGCCCCCACTCCAGGGGTATATGGAAGGGTAGCCCTCTAGACATTCCCTGCAACTAACCCCCGATATCCCCATAATAAGTCAGACAATTGCCAATAATGGAACCTGGTCCCTCACCAGGCTGCCCAAAGAGGTCCACCCATTTGCTTGCTACCACACAGCTATGCCAAGAGCCAAAACCAAATCTTGTCCAGGCATCATCTTTCTTCCCACCAGCAGGCCTTCCAAGTCTGAGGCGCAAACCACCCTTTAGTCGCTGGCAGCACTTAAAGGACCTTACCTGTTTGCCCTTCTCCCTCCTGTTCCCAGGGGTGCCAAGGCTGTGGCTCCGCACCAGATGTCTCCAGCACTGCCTCTCAGTTATTCCTCCCCAGGCTTCATGTACCAGACTCTCAGTCAAGGGCCTTGGGATTTCCCAGGTTCTCATCAAGAGGCTCGGTTGGGGCCTATGCTAACTATTGCTGCAAGGGTCCTAAGTTCTACCTACAGGGAGGAGAGACATGGGGGAGTGCAAAGGAAGAGGGTTCTCCTCTAACGTATCCTTCTGCAGAGAGAGAATGGGAAAAGGCATCCTGATCAGACAGGGCTCAGCCTACCCCACACCCTGCTGCACTTCTGGCTTGCTCTGAGACTGGGGTTGTCCACGCCCCACTCTGGAGCTTGGTTCTCTGTAAGGAGAATGGCTACTGCAGCAGCACTTCCTCCAGTGCTGATAACAGGGAGCGCATGACACGGCGCTGCCATGTGGGGCCAGAGCACCTCCCATGCACCTTCAAGAGGGCGGCAGGGGCAGCAGAGCAGGTACACAATGCAGCCCTGTGGGAGGACACGGAGATGCTCAGGGCACCACTACCTTGCCCTCCCAGACTGAAAGGAGCTTTGCTTTTCAGCCTGGAGAACAGAGAAGATGGTCCTCCGTGTAGCTCTGGGGCTCTTGATGGTGGTGATCTACCCTGCTGTCATCTGCCAACAAGATGGCACACCGGGAAGTAACACCAAACTTCAGATAGACCAAATCAATGGGACACGAGTGGACAGTCTAGCACTGGCCTCCATCAACACTGACTTCGCTTTCAGCCTCTACAAGGAGCTGGCTTTGAAGAATCCAGATAAAAACATCGTCTTCTCCCCACTCAGCATCTCAGCTGCCTTGGCCGTCCTGGCCCTGGGAGCAAGCAACAACACCCTGCAAGAGATTCTACAAGGTCTCAAGTTCAATCTCACAGAGACCCCTGAGGCAGACATCCACCGGGGATTTGGGCAGCTCCTCCTCATGCTCAGCCAGCCAGGGGACCAGGTGCAGATCAGTACAGGCAATGCCATGTTTGTTGAGAAGCGCCTGCAGATCCTGGCAGAGTTCAAGGAGAAGACAAGGACACTGTACCAAGCAGAGACCTCCACGACTGACTTCCTGCAGCCTCAAAAAGCCAAAAAGCTCATCAATGACTATGTGAGGAAACAGACCCAGGGGAAGATCAAGGACCTGATCTCAGGCCTGGATCAGGATACAGTAATGGTGCTGGTGAACTACATCTACTTTAAAGGTGAGGATGGGCACTGGGTGGGGAGTGGAGGGCAAAGATATTGACTGGGAACCTTGGATCCTTATGCTGACCCCTGGAAAGGAGGGGCTCACACCCTGGAGGCAGGGGTGGCTCACAGCTCTCTACCCACAGCTCCTACTTCTCCACTAGGATTTTGGATATAGTTGTTTTTCCTGGCACATGCTCATCAGAAGCCCTGAGATCTCAGTGTAAGAATGCTGAGTTTGACTGTGCCTCAAACTTACTGACTGCAGAATGCATAGCTCACTAGTCCAGTCCTTCCTGAGTGTGCAGAAGCTGTGATTTCTCCCTGCAGAGACCAGGTCCCTCATTCTGCCCACTCCAGCATCTCTAATATGCTCCTGCAGAAGGTGTCCATCCCTGCTGGAGAGCCTGTTCCTAGGAGGATCCCAGTGTGCTGGGGACTCCGTGGCCTAAGGAGTGTGCCTGCCCACTCTTAAGAGGGAAAGGAGCATGGCCCACTAACCCTGAAGAGCCCTGAGGGCAATTATTATTCAGGACCTCCCCCTTGAGTCATTTTGGGAATGAGCTGGACCTGGGCTGGGAAAGCAGGGATACAGGAGACTAACAAGAGAGTAGTGTCAGGCAGGCCATGTTTTGTGCATGGCTGCTTTGTGGAATTTTGCTTCTGTAAACTACTAGCCCAACAGCCTGAAGGTTAGAATGCCCAAGACACATGTCAGGGCCAGCAGGTTTCAAAAGAATGGGTGCAAGGGAGTTGGGAGACACGGCTGGAGTTGTAATGGCTAAGGATAGTGAGGGGACACCCAGAGCCTACACCCACAACACCCTGCTTGATAGAGACCAGGGCCCAGGGTGACAGCCCAGAACTGGTGCCTGACAGAAGTCCTGATGTAATCAGTTGGGGTTGATCTGGGGCTAGATTACGGATAGTCCAGGGCAGGCTGTGAGACTGTGGGCATAAAATCAAGGTGGCCATGGGTAGAACAAGGGACTAGGAGGACAGAGGACATGAAGACATGTTGGCTGCAGAGATTCTGTGAGCTTGGAATGGTGGAAGCAGAGTGATGGCCTGAAGGATGGCTGGGCTTGTCTCTCTAAACCCAGGACCCCAAATCCAAGATTGTTTATCTGTGAGGTGGGGATGCTTGTTTAGGCTACTAGACCCCAGTCCAAGAAATTGTTTCAGTACTGCAGGGTATTTTGGTGATGGGAACATAAACTAGGAATCCAGGATAAGTCTGGACGGGATATCTGTGGAGGTGGCCATAACCCCTATGTTAGCTGAGGACATATCACTCACACTTAGCCCACAATCTGTGGATTCATGGATTGCTCATGGTGTAGGAGAATTCAGTCTCTTTTGTCCTGTTTCTTCTAAAGCCTGTCCAAAAAGGTCATTGCCTTCTAGACATGGTTCCTCCTGAGGAAGAAGGGGTCCCCAACTCCCCCCACAATCCAATGTCATCACTTTCATCTCATGTCTCTGTTATACTCCCCATGCCCGGAACCCTAATAGTTGCTCAAAACTCAAGTAACCAGGCTTTGATTTTGAGTTCCCCCCTTTCCAAACCAAGCTTGGAGTCTCTTCTCACCTTTAGGAGCTTGTCCACTTCCAATCCAGCATTTACCACCCCTGAGGGACACTCTGTGTTGTGGAAGATAGATTGATTGCTGTCACATGTAGAAGCTGAGCAGAAATTGGATACGGCGAATCTCTCAGGTGTTGTTATTATTAATCCCTTTCATCTTTAGGAAAATGGAAGACACCCTTTGACCCTGAAGATACTTTCGAGTCCAAATTCCACTTGGACAACAAGAAGTCTGTGAAGGTGCCCATGATGAAAATTGAGGACCTGAGCACACCCTACTTCCGGGATGAGGAGCTGTCCTGCACTGTGGTGGAGCTGAAGTACAGAGGCAATGCCAGCGCCCTGTTCATCCTCCCTGACCAGGGCAGGATGCAGCAAGTGGAAGCCAGCCTGCAGCCAGAGACCCTGAGGAAGTGGAGGGACTCTCTGAGTTCCAGGTGCGTGTCTGCAGACCCAGAGCTGGTCTGGCTCCCTGTGCTGCTGTCGGCCTGAGGCCCAGTGTCCCTGTACCTCACAGTCTCACTGGAACCCAGTGGAATGGGTGGAGAATCAGCAGGGACAGTTGGAGCAGAAGTGAATTTTTCTTCTCTGACTCAGTAGTTTGGGGCCTGATTTTTCTGTCATTTTTGTTGTTCACAAGATGACATCAGCTAGAGCAGGAGCTGAGGATTCCTCTGTGTCTACCAGGCTGTCATTACAGGGAATCTTGAATGGGCTATTGAAGGCAGAGGGGGTGAGGTTTAGGAAAGATCAGCTCTGAGAATCATCTCTCTCCTGTGTAGCTGTGTGGCTCATCTCTCATTCATCACCAGTAGTGTACTGATGACTTGAAGACCTACTATGAGCCGTGTTCTGATTTAGATTCATAGAGTATATCAAAGACTAAAGCATGAACTCTCTTAACTTTGTGGGTTCATCTTGTAATTGCGGATCAGAGAGTGTGGAGACAGAAATGCAACCAATCATTATTTGATTTGTTAAAAGGTGAGAAGGGGTGAGATTCAGAAGGGGAGGGTCCAAGATTAAGAAAAGCTAGATTCAGATAGTGTGGAGAATTTGAAATAGGTGGGTGAATAAATGAAGTCTGAGGGTCCATAGGGCAGGGGAAGGATTGCATTTTGTGGGTCTTGGAGGAAAGCATTCTCGGGAGAAGAACCTGTTACCAAGCCATGCTGCCTGCCCCTGTAAACACTCTCAGGCTCTGGTGGATAATTAACACATTCCAACGAGCAATTCAAGTGGTCTAGCATGGATGGAAAGAAGGCTGCTCCCCAGTGAGAGGGATGCCTCTGGTTCCCTAGCTACAAGGTATGTTGATAGGGCAATGAATCCCAGTGACTCTTACAATATTTCTTTCCATTCTCAGGAATATCAATGAGTTCTACATGCCCAAGTTCTCCATCTCCACGGACTACAACTTGGAGAAAATCCTTCCACAGCTGGGTATCAGGGAAGTCTTCTCCACACAGGCTGACTTGTCTGGAGTCACAGGGGCCAAGGACCTGAGAGTCTCTCAGGTAAGGCAACACACACTGGGTGGTTCCCCTTGGTGCCTGAATGTGAATGATGAAGGCCAAGTGTGTGGGAGATGGCGAATGTGTGAGAAAGCCTACATTTCTGAGATTCCCTCATCCTGGGAGAGGCAGATTACAGCCTAGATACATATACTCCTGCTAGATACCCAGGAGCCTTGTTAGGAAGGAGCCTGTGTTTAGTGTTCAACCATCACTGGCACCAACCAGTGCTGTGGTGCAGATAACACCCACTATCCACTGCTCGGCAAAAGCACTTCCAGCCTCAGCTTCTTCACTGCAGAGCTGGCCCAGAACTGCCTGATTAGCACACAGAACAGTAGCAGTGAAGGAAATAACAAGGGATGAAGGGCAGTTTAGGAGAGAAGATACCTTAGGATCCCACACTACATCCCCAGATGAACAGCCTGGCAATGCTTAGTGTTCTCTCCAGTGCCCACTCAGAACCCTGGGCTCATATCTGTAGCAGCAGACCACAGCAGTCTTGGAAAGAGAAGCCATGCCGTGTGCATTGCTATTGTATGCGTCAAGGAGGCTGGAGCAGGAGGGATGCCAAAACCTGCAATGGCTGCCAGCACCCTGGTAGTTCCCTGTGCATCCTCTCAGAAGCTGCCTGTGGAGTAAGGTGGGAGTTACCTACTCCCATCCTCCAGTTTGTGGTGGGTTGAAGACAACACAGATTCTCACAGACTAAGCGGACCCAGGGCGTGCCTCATCTCACACCCAGAGCAGAGACTTGGAAACTTCAGGGGTAGAGCTCACGGCAGGAACAAACAAGTTCACCAGCAGTCGATGCTTGCTCCAGGAATCTCCTCTCCTGCCCTCCCTGAACTCCAGTGAGTGATGTCTTTCTCCTACAGGTGGTCCACAAGGCTGTGCTGGACGTAGCTGAGACAGGCACAGAAGCAGCAGCTGCCACAGGAGCCAAATTCGTACTTCTGTCTGCAAGAATCAACCCGTTTATTCTGAGTTTAGACAGGCCATTCCTGATGATTATCCTTGAAACAAATACTCAAGTTGCCCTCTTTTTGGCCAAGATCATGAATCCCAAGTGAGACTAGAACTTCCCAAGTGGTGAGGCTTCTTCCTGGGAGCCAAGGATTAAGCCTGTATGTGGGTCTCTATGTGCATTTTGGCCTCCATGCTCTGATTGGCTGAGGCGTGCCTGGATTGGACAGTGGCAGTGACTAACTATATGACTCGACCATACACAGGGTCCTGTGGACAGACAATGTCGGGCTCCCGTCCTCTTGGCCGCACTAGCTCATGCTCCTGAGCCTGAACTCTGTCTTTGTGGCCCCTCCCTGATGCCTCTCCTCTATGTGCCTCTGCCCAAAGCTTGGGCCCTGGCAGGTAGGCTCAGCTCCTATCTAGGCTCTGGTTATGTATGTCTTCATGTTCCTCAGCACACTTAGAAGTCAACCATGTTGACCTCAGGCCCAGGACTGAGAAGAGAACCTGCTGCCCTGAGTCTATTTCCAGAATCTGGGAACACTTGGTACCAAATCCAACCTCACATTTATCTTCTTCCAGGCTCTGCCACCCACTGACCAGTCAGGGGCTCCTGGCCCTGCCCACATCTGGCACTGTGTTACAGCACCTATTCTCACAGCTGCATGGGGTCAGTTGGTCAACTCAGCTCCTTACCTGTAGTGTACCTACTTAGGGCAGAGGAGCCATTTTCTAGGTTACCCACAACCAACCTCACACCGCAGATGGACACCATCACCTTCTTTACCCAGAATGCAGTACTTGGGGCAAATGATCAATAAACATATATATCTGCACAGAAAGTGATCAGGCAGTGTTCACTAGGCTCCTGTTGGCAGGGGTGTGGCCTCCAGTGACAAGAGGGTAGGAGAGATTGTCACTCACATTGTGTGACTTGTGTATGAACCTCTGACCTGCATGCTTATTGCACCTCAAAGGGCTTGTGGTAAAGGCCTAGGAACAAGACCAAATGCCCCCGTGTTGAAATCAGATTCGCACAAAACTAAAACTTATATGAACACCCTTTCACCTATCAGCAGATTCATTCATTTTCAACACACGGCACATGTGTATGTATGTACATATGCATTCATATATACTTATATATTCATGTACAGAGAGAGAAGCTTCTCTTTATCTTCCCCCCTCTGGAATGATTTGAAGTAAATTCTAAAATTCTTGTTTTCTTAGAATTTTTCCTCTCCCTTACCATATAGACTCAGGTGACACAAAAGCAAACATTTTGAAGTAGCACGTGGTGGCATTTAGCTCCGTGAGTTCCCAGTGCAGCTGTCGGCTGTGAAGGGAGCTGGACTGGGTTAGGTTTCCAAGCACTGGCCTTTCCTCAAATAATAGAAACCCTCTAAGTGTTTGTCTGAGAGCAAAGCCAAAAGTTATACCAACGGTAGCAGTAAAATGTCATTAATTATGTCAACAATCTTCACAAGATGGGCTTGCCTTTCTAGGGAGGGCATTAGAACTTGAACTCAGAGCCCCACACTTCCTCAGAAAACACCCTCACGCTGAGTCGCCTCAGCTCTCTTCTTACAATTTTGCTTTGACACAAGGCCTCACTGGGTTGCCCTGATTGACCTTGAACTCACTGTCAGAGACTTCCTCCTTGGTCACCTGTGAAGGGGCAGAGGAAATGACTTTCAAGTGCACTTCTAACTCTCCTCACTGTGAAGGGACAAAGCCAGTGAGCTGGCAAGAGGGTGTGCAGCTGGGAAAGTTCCCAGCAGGCCTGGAAAGGGCACAGAGGAGCCCTGCTCTCTACTCCCAAAGACTCCAGGTGGAACCTGTTCCCCCTCCCCCACGTCACAAAAGTTCCAGTGAACAAGGACCCAGCAGCTAGCCTTCCCTCTGCCTGCCCTGGCCCTTCACATCACTAGAGCCCAGAGAACCTCCCCTCAGGTCCCATTTTTCCTTCCTGCCTGGGCCTTATATCCCTTACCTATCCACCAACAGGATTGTCCAGTTGGTCTAGCTTCAAACTATTTTAGTTACTTCTGAATGGATTCCATACCCACTGAGGAGTCACTGCCATCTCCAGTGTATGAAGCAGCAGAGTACCTCCCTGTGAGCTTAACTTCTTGCTGGGAAAGCTGGACCAATATGACACAGCATCCCAGAAGCATGTAAGAAAAACAAACAGGGGGAGAAGGCCAGAGCCGGGGTGAGGCAGCTCCAGATGAGCAGAGCAGACATGAGTCTCTAAGCTGTGCAAATGGCCATAAACCTGGGCTCTAAGCATCTGACAGCAAATACCAAGGTCCTGAGGCAGAGGAAGAGGTCTGATATTGCGTTGGGTCCCCTGGAAGAGGAACTAGAGCCATCAGAGGAGACACCCTCCACCCACTGTGATCCAGGACAAGTGTCATCAGGAGCCCCTTCTGAGTCATGAAAAGAATTACAGAGGACTTAGCCACTCTCAACTCCAGGGACAGACATGGAGGTGGCATGAGCACCCTGGTGGCCCATAGAGTCAAGTCTTTGGTGCACTCTGACCCCAGGGCACTCCCAGCAGACACTGTGTGTGTGTGTGTGTGTGTGTGTGTGTGTGTGTGTGTTTCCAGCAGATTCTTTTCTGCCTCCCTTGAAGACTTGCCCACCTCCACCAGGCTGGGGTCAAGTCCAGCTTCCACCCCCATCTCCTACTTAGTTTAATGGCCAGCTTTCCCAAGCCTCCATTTTCTTGTCTGTGCAATCAAGATGGAAGAACAATATCTTCCCCAGCAGGACTAGGTGAGGTCTCCCAGGAAGCATTGGTAAAGGGCCTGGCCCAGAGCCAGTGCCCCAGAAAACCCGTGTATACTTGTCATCATTGTTGTTGTCTTCCAGGCCACTGTTGCTTTAAGACCAAGGAACATGGAGGATGGAGGAAGTGCTGACCACTGCACTCACGGCTGCGCCTCACTATCTGGCCCTGGCTGACCCAGGAGCTTCTGATGTCATGGACCTTTGCCCCGATGGCTCTGCCCTGCCACAAAGTCTCTGTGAGCAACATAGACTTTGCCTTCAGCCACTAAAGGAAGCTGGCCCTTCCTGCTCCAAGAGAAAACGTTCCCTTCTCTCTGGCCTGCATCTTCTTGGCCACGCTTTGGCTGGAGACACCCCACCACCACCACCACCGCAGCCAGTACATCAGTCCCTGGTTGTCGTGGGCTTCAACCTCTCCATGGTGCTGAAGCTGAGGGCCAGGCCGGGTACATGATCTGCTGATTGATTCAGTTGCCATAGCAGAACTCCTAGCTATTTTTACTACTGGCCAGCACAGGCTCATTGGCTTGGGCACCCAGACCACTCAGGACCTGGGGGAGGCCCGATCACGTGTTGCCATGCAGAAGCAGACCCAGGAGAGATTCTGGGCCCAGAGTGAGGCTCTCAGCCAGGACACTACAGCAGCTGTGGTGGATCACGTGTTCTTCAGAGGTGAGAGGTCATCCCGACATCAGCCTCCACCGTACCCCAGTCTCACTCCCTGCAGCAAATGGAGGCTCCTGTGCTGACTGAGAGTAAGAAGGGACTCGGGAATGTGGTGGCCGTGTCCCAGATGCTCTGTTTGAAGGCCTCCAGTGGCACTGGCAGGGGACTCATCACCTATGCTACTACTTGTTGAGTTCACGTGCAAAGAACAAATTCCCCACCTCAGTGTGAGCTGCTGGGGGATCCTGTTTGAAAGACAAGTCTCACACCAATCCTGCTTGGTTCTACTTCAGGGGCTGGGAAAGTCCAGGACCCAGCTCCCTGCACTGGGAGATGGGCTCCCTTTCCTCAAGTATTTCTGCCACAGGGGGTCTATGAGCTTCACTTTGAGTATAAACAGCCCCAGGACCCTGAGTTACAGAGTGCCAACTCCCTTCCTCCAGAAAACCTGGGAAGGGTGTGTGAAAATGGGAAGGGTGTTAAATAGAGAAACAGAGGACACCCACCGATCAGAAAGCAAAATTGATGTCCCTCCATGAAGCAGGCTAGCTGTTTCCACTCTCGCCTGGCTTGGGATAATCAGCCAGTCTTGCAGGCCCCCTAGTGGTCATTTGGGAGAAGACAGTGGCGGGTGCTGGTTTTTTCCTGATTTGTTCCATACTTAAAGAGCAGCAGGTATGGGTCTCAGTCACTCAGAGCTGTCTTCAACCCTGTCATCCAAGAGAAGCAGTGCACATCTCTGCAGAGAAGGCTGATAGTGGTGTCCCCAACTCACAGATGAGAGAATAGATTTTGTTGTCTTGCTGTTTTGAGATAGGGCCATGAGATGCCACCTAAGCTGCTGCCTCTGCCTTCTAAGAGATGGATTATAGGTGTGAGTCACCATGCCCAGAGAGAAAGATTTTTTCTTTTTAAAAAAACAGATTGTGTGTGTGTGTGTGTGTGTGTGTGTGTGTGTGTGTGTGTACACATGTACCTGTCATGGCACATGAAGAAGTCAAAGGACTTTTGAAGAGTCAGTTCTCACTGTCCACCTTGTGCAGGGTCTCTCGTTTCTGCCACTGCATGCAGTACTCCAGGCTATCTGGCACAGAGCTTCCATCAGATCCTCCTGTCTCCACCCCGTATCTTGTTCCAGGAGTGCCAGGATTAAAGAAACATCAGGTTTCAGGGATCGAACTCGGGCTTTCAAGCTTGGTGCAGCAAGGACTTTTACCTACTGAGCCATTTTTCTGGCACTAGGACCCAGAATTTTAGACACTGAGAAAGGGAGTTTACTTGTTCTATCAAGTGTCACTCGAGTAGGCACCTGTAGGTAATTATGGGACTCGTGTTTAAGAATGCTCACACAGACAAACTACATCCACAGCGAAACTCTTATACGCTGGATCTATGCATATTTAATTTTTACACAATCTCACTATGTAGTCCTGCGAGTCTGGAAAGCACTATACAAACCCAGCTGGCCTTAAACTCACAGAGATTACTCCCTGCCTCTGCTGCCCAAGTACTGGGTCTAAAGGCATGAGCCACTACACCTGGCAAATCTCTATCTCTTATCAAATCCTAAAGAGGTAGAAAGTGTTATTTCTACCTGAAAAATGAGGAAACTGAGGCCTGGCAAATAGGCCCTAAGAGCCTTACCTCATCGACACCTGCTTCAGAGGAGCTGGCCCCACGGTGACATGATTTTCTGAGCGTTCACTACCTCCCAGAGACACTGTGGAGGTGGGAGGGTGTTGCTGAGCCTTCCTGTTGCACAGGAACAGTTAACTTGCAAGGAGCAAAGGTCCCCGTGGCTCACAGGTGGACATTTCTACCCTGATCAGTAGACCCTGTTGCTTCAGACCCTAGGGGGGCAGCACTTACAGTATGGGCAAATGATGAAAAAAAAAAAGCTTCATCCTTAACCAGGAGGCAATGAAAAGGGGAAAAGACTGGGTCCCCCACAACTTCCCTCTGTGGCACAACATCAGTGACTTGAAAAATCCCCCCTCAACCTCACCATCTTCCAATAACACCACCACGGGGACCAAGCTGTCACACACGCATGTCAATGTCTGTTGAACACTGTTGCACTATTGAACCAGGCTTTCCTCAGTAACCACTATAACTAAGCAAGGAGACAGAAACGTGGGAAGCTCAGCCCCAGGGTCCCCTGAGCCATAAGAACAGGTCAGAAATGAGTCATCCTGCCAGGCTGACATCCAGGCATGCACTCAGCAACCACTGCCAGGCCGCCTTCCTTCCTTCGTCCTTGCTGCCTACAAGGAGGGTGACCAGGACCCTCATGCTTCTCCAAAAGGTTAACGGTGGTGTTTCTCTCCCTCACAGCCATGTAGACACATCCCTTTGGCCTGAGTGCCTCCAGCCTGAGGGGTTCTTTGTGGATGAACACTGTGTTGTGCCAGTCCCCTGGAGAAGCAACCAGCTCACGACTGCTTCCTCCATGACCCAGAGCTGCAGTGCACAGTGACCACCACAGATGAAGCCTGCTGACAACAACACCACCTTCTTCGTCTTCCCCGAGCTGGGCAAGATGAGGCAGCTAAAGGGTGAGCTGTTGTCAGGCGCTGATTGAGTGGGACTGTTCACTGAGGACCAGGCTGTCTGCTCTCCGCAGAGCTCTTGAGGCAGGATAGTCCTGCTGGCTCAGCTCTCCTGAGACTGTCATCTCCAGGGCACTGTCACCCCCTGGGGCTCCATCACTCTTCAGTGTACTGTCACCACCTAGGTTACTGTCACCTCTCAGTGACCTCTTAGTATCTCATCATCAAGGCTCTACCATACCCCAGTCATGGAAATGGTGGAAGGCCTAGGAAATGTGTTGTGGTACCCGAGAGTCTGACCCTGCAACTGGATCATCAGTAAGCTGCCCCTGCAGCTGCACGGCCACTGCTGTGTGTAATGTGTGCAGCTGGGGCTGGGAAGGCTGCTCGGAGGGAACTTGCTCCTTTAAGGGAAGAATTACCATGGGAAAGGTACATGAGACTAGTGTCTTCTGGGCTGATCTCTGATTTTGTGGGTAAACTGGATGGAAAGAGAATGAGATAGAGGTGCTGGGTTGCTGTTTCCTACAACTGAGGAGTCAAACAGGAGAGAGAGCACACATTAGACCTGTGCTGAAGGGCCATTCCTGGGATCCACACATTTGAACTCCATGGGAAGAATTAGAGAGCTAGGAGGAGAGTACAGGAGACACGATAGGAGACGCCCCTCGGGTCCGTCCTTTCATAGACAGGAAGGGGGATCCATGAATCATTAGATGGGTTCTCAGCAATGGCCAAGCGTGAGGACGCCCCTCAGGTCCGTCCTTTCATAGACAGGAAGGGGGAATCCATGAATCAGTAGATGGTTTCTCGGCAATGGCCAAGCGTGAGAAACTGTAATCAGAGGATACCCAGCACCTGAACTGCCTGAAGTGGGAAACACTTTAACATTTTGCTTTACATATTTTTATTAGGCTGGGGACAGATGTGCATAGACCAAAGTCGGGGCGGCGGATCAGGACAACTTGTATGAGTCAATTACCTTTCACCCTGTGGGTCCCAGGGATTGAACTTGGATCCTCAGGCTTGATGACTGAGCCATCCTGCCGTACTAAGGGAAAGATTTTTAAACAAACAATGAAAAGCCTGTAACAGGGTGGCTTGTGTGGCTTTGGGATAATCTAAATGCTGTAAAAGTAGAGAAACTGTGGAGGACTGCGACCCCACCCCTCCCTGAGACAAAGACGGGTAACTCAAGGCAGTGTGCAGGAAATTGGTCCGTGGGTCATACAAGTTGTCGGGGACACTTGGTTAGCATTGGCTGAGGTCCCCATCAGCGTCAGAGACAGGAAGATGACAGAGGGAAGTACAGGCATGCCTGAGGACACAGTGTTTGAGAGGAGGGGGCAGCGTCTGATGCCCTGTTCTCTGAGTCACACGGAACCATGTTTACAGAAGAGTGTGGGAAGAGGTGGGTTCAGCAGGGACCTCGGGAGAGCTGTGGAGCTTTGAGGTGGGATGTGTGATATGAGTTAGAAGCAGCTTTGGAGGATCGGACTGAGAAGCTGACGGGTACATTGTGTCCCTAAAGGGGTGAGGCAATAATTAGAGGACAAGGAGGACAAAGGGGTCTGTCTGGGTCACTTGAGGGCAAATTCCACAGGATTTGTGGAGAGTCAGAGTCCCTGGAGAAGAACTTACGGAAAGCCACTGTGCAGTGAGCTTCTAGAAGGCTGCAACGACTGTGGGCTAGTTCACAGAAGACACCGTAGTGAAAGAAGACAGGTGAAAAGGTTAAGTCTGACCTAGTGTGGGCAATCATCCCCACAGAGTGTACAGGTGTCCCCTGGAAGACTGCATACATGGAATAGAGAATAGTTGCCGAACCCAGGGCGCTTTCAGAAGCCAGGTGTGACTAATGGAAGGTCAAGGGCCACAGTGCCAGCCTGGAGTCTATTGAAACTGAGGAGCTGGCTCTGGGGGCATGTACAGCCAACTATAGTGCAGGCCGTGGACTTGCTCCAAGCCAAGCTGTGCTAGCCAGCACTGCAGAAGCCATCAAGAGTAGGGAAACATACCGTGGCTGGTCTGCAACAGCAGCATGCCAGGATGAGGTCAGATGATTCATAGAAAATGACAGTGGTCTGCAGAGGGCTAGCGTAGGTAGCCATGTGCCCGCAACATCATTCTTTTGAGGACTTACTGATGCGGGGGATGAGCTCCTTTCATGTTACGTTGGACCTTGCTAACACTTCTGTTTCAGCATTCCCTTAGCCACTCCGCCTTAACCAATCCCCCCTTGCCAATCCCCCCTAGCCACTCCGCCCTACCCATCCAACACCAACTGGTAATTACACGGAATGGATGATGGTCTATTTTCAGAGATCCTGCCCACTGTCTCTAAAAAGGGATTTTATATATAATGCTAACCTGAGTGTCTTAAAGACCTATATAGCATCTTGGAGACCTGTAAAGACAACCATTAAGGATTAAACAGGTAGCCTGTGTGAATGGGCAAAGGCTCTCCAATAAACCACAGGCTTGTTTAATGAAACTCCTAGTGGCAGGAGTGGACTGCCTTCCAATGGGCTATAGTCCAGGGAGGCCTGAGGCCCCATAAACCATAAAGTTATTGCCAGTGCTATTGATTCCATTCCAGAACTAGATGGCACATCTCTGTCTCTGGAGACACTGAATGGCTTGGCACAGGTCATGGAGAGTCAAGCTGGGGCTGAGCTGGAAGCTCTCTTCCTACTGGCAGACTTTCATAGTGTTAGAAGGTGCTATGCAAACTGCCACGGGGGAATTGACACCCACAGCTGGACTCAGCCGTGGTCCCTGCATGCCACAGCACTGATGCAATAGGAAGAGGTGCCTGCCATTACAACAGAAACACAACTGTTGCAGGTGCTTCCTGATAGAATGTAAGGAGGATAAACATTGCAGCATCACCTGGCATTGCAAAAACAAAAGGGGAAGATAAGAGACAGCACACACTAGTGAGCTCCAGGGGCCGGAGGAGGACATTGGGTGTCCTGCTGAGGAAGATTTTGGACTATTCAAACCACAACTTTTAAGCTGGGTATAGTAATGCATACTTATCATCCCAGCACTTGGGAAGTGGAGACAGGGGAATACCTCCAAGTTGGAAGCCAGCCTGGTCTACATAGCTACTCTGTGCCCACCAGGGTTCTGTGGGGGAAGATCCTGTCTCAACAAAATAAAAATAAAATAACTGTGATCCTGGAACTTTGAAGGTGGAGGTAGGAGGAGGATTTCAAGGTCACTTCAGCTACGTGGTGAGTTCAAGACTAGCCAGCACTACATAAGACCCTGTCTCAAAGACGAAGCCTACTACCACATCCAGCGATCCATTCATTGGCTCACAGCTCTCAGTGTTTAAGCAGAGACTGTGTGGACTTTGGTTTGGCTCTTCTCACTGAACCTCTATTCAGAGCTTCAACCTATGCTGGCAAATGTTAGGGCCCTCACAGAGACCCTAGGTCACACATGTTCATGCAAACACACATATCTGCATGCATTCTCTTCACTTGGATGTAATACAATTGGGAAAACAAGCATGCATTAGCGCACTGAAGTACCCAATTCATTTATGATGAAATTCTCCAGGACTATGTAGGGACACTTGGAAGGCAGGAAGCTTAATAGCAGCTAACCTGTTAATACCACAAATACCACAATGGTACCTCATGAGGGTTGGTATCCACTCTTAGTTCAAATTTCTAGGGGAAAAATGTCGAATTAGAAAAAGCAGCAGAATTTCAAGCTTAATGCCACATTTCATGCTGAGCACCACAGACATCACAGTTTCGCTGGGGGCAGGAAAGGATGGCCAGGATGACATATGTTGGCCACACTGTTCTGGAATTTCTGAACAAAGCAAAGAAAGAAAGCAATAATTTCTGAGGGCGTGATGGTAACCATGTTGCTTTCAGACAGAATGATAGGTCAAGAAAGCCCAGAGGAATAATCAAAAAAACTTTTAAAACCGAGAGCTCGGTAACATGCCAGATACATGCTAAACTTGCCAAGATCAATAGATTTATTTTCTTTTAACATATCTGCAAGAACAGATAAGATATGTGTACTTGGGGATGTTCCTCCCTTAATAACAACTTTTAAAACCTACAGGGAATGGAGATATGGCTCAGTGAAAAAACCACTTACCCTGAAGTGTGGAGACCTGAGTTCAGATCCCTAACCCTGTGTGAAAGCTGGGAGGCATGGTCATCTGCTTTTAACCCCAGAGTTTAGGAGGCAGAGATTGGGGGTCACTGAGGCAAGCTGGCCAGCTAGACTAGCCAGAATCAGCAAGTGTAGTTACAAATATTCTCTGATGTAGGAAGGTCATCTGTCTATGTGTTACTTTCATTGGTTAATAAAGAAACTGCCTTGGCCTTTCGATA
>LOEQ01004358.1:115188-127164 GCA_001685075.1 Bramus lutescens | reverse complement strand
CTTTGTGGTGCTACAAGATTATTAAAAATGGGTTAATTAAGACGTGAGATTTAGACAAGAAGAGGCTAGAACTAATGGGCCTGGCAGTGTTTAAATGAATACAATTTGTGTGTTGTTATGTCGGGGTATAAGCTAGCCATGCGGGAGCCGGGCCGGACCAAAAGCAGGCCTGCTCTCCCCTATTCACTACAATTCTCCATTCCACTGCTCCCCTGAACAGGTTTCTCTCCACCCACCAGGTCCCACTCACTAGCTCCTGAAGCCGCTTATGCAATAACCATTCTGATGCTTAATATTAATTATATACTCTTTGACATATTATCTCAGGCTTCTTATTAACTAAGTCTTACATCTTAAATTAACCCATTTCTATTATTTTATATTTTACCATGAAGCTCATGGTTTGTTACCTCTAGCTTCTTGGGCGACTACATGGCATCTGCCTGACTCTACCTTCTTTCCTCCTCTGTCCCTGCTTGGATTTCCCTCCTTGTTATATTCTGCCCTGCCATAGGCCAAAGAAACTTCTTTATTAACCAATAGTAATAGAACATATTCACAGCATACAGAGGGGAATCCTACATCAAGCAAGGTCTGGGGTCCGGGATCTGCGAGAGATTTTGTCTCAACAGATTGGTTAGAGATGGAAGAAGACACCTGACATCAACCTCTGGCTTCCATGTGGTCACATGTTCCCACACATATATGTACCCCACACATGTGCGAGCGGGACTCTACATGTTTACATGCAAGCATGAATATATGAGTGTGCATTACACACACACACACACACACACACACACACACACAAGGTCTCTAAGGATGACTAAAAAGACAATGGAAAGTCCGTAGAAAGAAAATGGAAACCTATATAGACGGATATAAAAGGTTTAGAGCCATTTGGGCTTACAGTTGCAGAGGATCCGGGAAGCATGACAGCAGGTGGCAGGCATGGCAGCAGGCGTGAAGCTGAGAGCTCACATGTCAATTACAAGCTGGAAACAGAGAAAGTGGACCTATAGGACCAGGCTATGAACTCTTAAAGCCCACCCCTGGAAATACTTCCTCCAGCAAAGCTACACCTTCTAAACCTCCCTAAACGTCTCCTAGCAGGGACTAAGCCTTCAAAGGCCTGGCCAATTCTCACTCCATCCATCTCAGAAGGAGTGTTAAAGACAGTCTCCACACTGTGGCCAAGGCCCAATAGAACTGGTAATTACCCTGGCAGGGGACCTGGCCACGGCTTGCTCAGTTGTGCGCCCTCTGCTGGACAGATTGAGAATTCTCATGGCTACAACTCTGAAAGAGTACATTATTTCGGATTCCCAAGAGTCTTTCCCAGCCTCTGGTGCCAGAAGATGCTTGGAACTTCAGAAGAAATCTGTTCTTGTAGAGGCCAGCCTCTGTGTTTTCAGGATGCCAGGGGGTCTTCATGTCACTTGTCTTTTGGAGAGCTGCAATCTGGGTTCTACCTATACCAAACTGTGACTATGCCAAGAAACACAGTGTAACCACCTTCCTTCAGGGAGGACATTCCTACAGTCCACCAAGATGGGAAGTACTGAATTTTAAAAGGTGTGTGTGGATGCTTTGACTGCCTGCCTGCCTGCATGTGCCCCATAAGCATTTCTGATGACCGAGGAGGCTGGCTGTCAGGGTTCGGGGGATTGACTCCCCCTTGGAACTGGAGTTAAGGACAATTGTGAGTTTCCATGTGGGTGCTGGGAACTGAACCCAAGTCCTCCGCAAGAGCTACAAGTGCTTGTAACCACTGAGCCCTCTCTCCAGGTGAAATACGAATTTAAAGATTTACTTCCCCCTGTTATTTGTAGTTGCAAACATTTGAAACTATCCCCCGTGGAGTCAAAAGGGGCCTAAGGGAAAGAAGGAAATGGAAGCCAGGTATTAACTGGTGTTTCTTCCAGACTTTTCCACTGCTTGCTTGGTTATTTCTAATTCCCTAACTCACCTGGAGCTGGAAATGCAAGTCCAGACACTGAAGGGAAAATCAGGATCACTGTGACCATGTTACTCCAGGCAGCAAACAGGACACTCCGCCATCCACCTGGGAAAGTCTGCTCACAACTTGGCAGAAATATACGAAAGGTATCCTTTCCTTATATTTAAAAGTCTATGAATGTGATGGGTCTAAAAAGAAACCGTCACAAGCTAAAGGACACACACACACACACACACACACACACAAACACAAACACACAAAGTCCACCACCTCTGTCCAGAATACCAGGGAACACGGTGAGGAGGGTAGTTTAACACTGAGGCCTATGGTCCAAGAAGGCTGGGAACCTGTGGGCCTTCAAATGCCTTCCTTTTTACCTCTGTATCAAGTGATGGAGTGTCCACAAGGCTGCCCTGGGAGCTGGCCATGCCATGCTGAGCGCACAGCCCAGTGCCTCTGCCTTCATTGGGGTTTGCAGCATCTTGGACAGGATGAATCCTGTGGGGAGACTATAGCAAGGGTCATAGGAGGGGAGTGTGGGCAGGCAGAAAGTCAGGTGCAGTGAGTGTTCTGCGGGTAGCTAGGATGGTGATCAGGTATGCTGACAACAGCATGGCTAGCCTGGGAAGGAATGACTTGCACATCTGTAGACACAGGAAGTTAAGAGGATAAAGCAGAGATGGAGCAGGAAATGCTGGAGGTAAGATCAGGGTGGAAGCCAGGAAACTCCTCAAGGCACCATCCTGCCCACCCTGGGATGAGAGCAGACGAGAGAGCCGTGGCCTCCAGCTTCAAGTCTCATGTTCTAAGGAGGATGACCCAGTGCCCGGATGGTTCCTGGACATGGGCAGGTGGCAACGGCAAGGCTTTGTGGAAGAGATGCCCTCTGGAGCAGGATTACCTGACAGGGGTCTCCCTAAGGTCCAGAGTGCACCATCACCAGGAGACTAGCTCCTTTTGTCTTTTCTTTATTTTCACGATGGCGCTGAGGATAGAACTCGGGGCCTTGTGCATGACTGGTGAGCATTCCACCACTGAGCTACACTCCCAGTCCCTTTTCCTTTAAAAAAAAAAAATTGAGCCAGGAGCCTGGGGAGATTGCTCAGTGAGTAGGAGCATTTGCTCTGCAAATGTGAAGATGTGAAGACCTTAGTTCAAATCTGGGTACCAAATGAAAATCTAGACATAGCTATGTGTGTGGCTCCAGCATTGAGGAGACAGGGCGAACAGGCAGATCCCAGAGACTAGCTCATTGGCCAACCAGCCTAGCTAAAAGGGAGAGCTTGTGGTTTGGTAAGACTTCTGTCTCAAGGCAATAAGACTTGACAGGGAATGATGGAAGAGGACCCCTGACATCATGCTCTGCTCTCTCCGTGCGCTCACACAAGGATATGTCTTTGTGGTGTGGATATGTGTTGCTTTTATTGGTTAATGAATAAAGAACTGCTTTGAGCCTATGGCAGGGAAGAACAGAACTAGGGGGAAAAGGTATGTAGGCTGGGAGGAAGAAAGGCAGAGTCAGATGTCATGGAGCCACCACAGAAGATAGATGTGCTGAAACTTTTCTGGTAGGCCACGACCTCATGGTGATGCACCAATTAATGGAGATGGGTTAAAGTAAGATGTAGGAGTTAGCCAATAAGAAGCTCGAGCTGATGGGCTGAGCAGTGATTTAAATAATATGGTTTCTGTGTGATTATTTCAGTTCTGGGAGGCCGGGATGAACAAGTGGTCTCCTTGCAACAACTTTGCAACCCCAGATGCATGAACACACACAAATTTGAGACAGGACCTCTTTGACTTCATATGTTAGCATGGAACCCATGCGGCCATCCAGGCAAGCTTTGAGCTTGCAATCCTCTTGCCTCATCTTCCCAAATGTCGGGGGTTGTAGGCCTGTGTCACCAGACCTAGACAACCTGTTTCCCCAAGGTGATAAGCCCCGCGATTTATGATCTTCAGATTTGAGGGCAAGGCAGAACAGGAAGGAAAGGAGAGACGTGGAAAGACCATAGGAGGAAGAGATTATGGGATGGAATTGCTTAGATCCCACCCTTAAGAGAGTGGGAGGCTGCATGCTGGATGGGCCTCCCAGTGAAAGGGTGAGGGTACTTAGGGGAGGATAGGATCTGTGGGGCCAGGAATGAAAGGGGTCAGTGGCCTTTTTTAATTAATTGTGGGTGCTTTTGTATTGTGGTAGTTTGAACATAATTATTCCCCATAATCTCATAGGAAGTGGCGCTATTAGGAGGTGTGACTTCGTTGAAGGAAGTGTGTCACTGTGGCGGTAGGCTGTGAGGTTGCTCAGGATACTGCCTAGTGTCTCAATTGACTTCCTGCAGCACCACATCTGCCTGCAGGCCAGTGCTCCCCATCATGATGATAATGAGCTGACATCTGAAACTATAAACGAGCCACCCCAATTGGATATTTTTTCTTTATAAGAGTCACTGTGGTCATGGTGTCTTTTCACAGTAACAGAAACCTGAAGACATACATCGAGAGCTGTAGAAATGAATGTGTAAGAAGTACCGCGTACACACACACACACACACACACACACACACATGCACCCACGCACGCACGCACACACAGAGAGAGAGAGAGACAGACACCTCCATCCCTAAGGTTGACCTCTATTCTCTGGCACTGACCCCTCATGCAGATGTCACTGGCTTCTGGGGCTCCCATTCTCGCCCACCATGACCCAACTTGACAGCAAAGGCAGGGGAAAGTGGAGACAGAGGCTTGGGAGGGAGACGAGTGGGACCCATATGCTTCCGCCTGCCCCTGCCTTCTATATAAACACTGTCATTTGCCATTAAGTGTGAAGACAATGTTGATTTGAGCAGTGGCATGGCAGCTGAGTGGAAAGTGCTCCAGACTCACTAGAAAAACATCCAAGGCTTCGTTTTGAATTACCCACCGCGTGCCAGATTCTCACGTAGACCAGGCCAACAGCACGCCTGCCCCTCAGAGGAGACAAATGAGCCCTCCTACCATGTCCTTCCATACTCTTTGAGAGGGAAATGTGCTCAGTCTGAAAAGAGAGGCACCCTCCAGCCTGTCTCCTGTTAGGTCTTTCTCCTTTGCTGTGGGCCCCGAGTGTTGTTCTGGGTTGGGGGACCTTGAGTGCTCCTTTCTTTGGGGGATGGAAGGGAAATCAGGATGGTCAATGTGAACTACCTGACAAGCCTTGAGTCTCAGACCCAGCAGGTTTCCCGGAGCCAGACCTGGACAGACAGTGGGAGCCCCTGGGGGTGTGGACTTGATTATTCACACATATGAGCAGTGCACCTACTGTGTGCCAGTCACACACATGAGCAGTGTACCTACTGTGTGCCAATTCGTCGTTCACATCCCAGATCCTGAAATAGGTAAGGGACAGTCTGCCCTATGACCTAGTTAAAGGGAAGGCAGACTCAGGAATAGACGGAGCCATTGGCTGCTGTGGGCTGAGGCAGAGGTCTGTATAGGGAGGGATCTGGGACACAAAGGAGCAACAGGAGAAGACAGTAAAAAGAGCTTTGAGGAGGGGAGACAAATAACAGCTGACAGGGGAATGAGGGTGGGAACAGCCACCAGGGAGCCTGCACAGTGAATCAAGGCCAAAACCTTCCCAGAACTTCACAGGACCAGGAGGGCACCAAGGGCATGCTTGATGTTCCATAAGTCCTCAGAGGTGCACATTCCTTCTGAACCCCAGAATCTCCTCAAGGGAATCTTACATTGCCCAGAAACTTTTTCCAAGACTCCCTTGCAGCTAGGCCACCACCATGTGACCTTGAATCTTCCGTGCCCAGGGTAGCAAGGGCTCCAGTAGTGACTCCCTGGCTAGCAGTGTCAGCACGAGCTGTGGACTCTGTTCTATGATGGTAGCATTTCTCCCTCTACTGGGGCAGAATCCTCCAACCAAGTACGCCTGAGTCCTCACAAAATTCTAAATGCTGCTGGTATTTCTTGTATACTAGGCTGACCCCAAACTCTCTATTAACCTTGAACTTTTGAAAAGTGGTAAACCTCCACTTTTCCAGTTCTGGAATTACAGGTGTGTGCCACCATACTTGGTCTCGTTGGTGCTGGGATCAAAACCCAGGGCTTCAGGCATGCTAGGGAAGTTTACAGCTCTATGACTGAGCTATAGGCCCAGCCTGTTAACATCCTTTTAAAACGTCCTTTCTTCTTCAAGAGAGGTGGTGAGTTTTACTGCTTTAACTTAAAATTCTAATCAGTGCAGTAGGAATGCAGCAAGAGCTAAGAGTTTGGACTTGACCTGGAACCTAGGGGCTTTCAGCAGACATGATGGGGGCCCTGGCAATTTGATGGGGTTTCCTTAGGGCAACAGCACACCCCCAGATGTTCCACCTTTATCTCTTTCACATAGCGCTGAGCTTTCAGATGCAGAATAACAAGAAGAAGAAGAAAAGACTGAAAGAACAGCCATAATAATAGCTTTGTAGTTTCTAGTATATGTTACTTGCCAGAAACCATGTGACAATTGTATTTTCCAGAATGGCCAGAACAGAATCTCCTCCCCATCTCCACCACTACCCTGATCCTTGTGCTCTGGGGTCCCTGGAGCAGCAGTCTATACCAGCTCTGGACATGTCCAGTTTATAGAGCAGCGTGTCTGTCTGGACTTTGTCTTCATTAACAGTGAGGAGATATTTGTACAGCCTTGTCTTAGCCGACCACAGGCTCTGGGGGATCCTAAAATCTGCTGTGTTTCTTTCTATAGCAGCAAACCTTGACCTGGGTGCCCATTGCACAGCCTGAAAAGTCATCAGCTGAGAGATCTTTTTATATGTGCATTATATTTCAATTAAAAGTTCATTTCAGAAATGACAGTGGTCCCTCATTATGTGAGGGGGACACATCCCAAGATTCCCCAGTGGGTGTCTGAAACCTTGGATAGGGCCCAACCTTATAAGTATTGTTTTTCCCTACAGATACCTATAATGGAGTCATATATTGTACTGAGTATATGTACTGAATAGAACATTGTATTGTACTTTGTAGAATATATTTTACTGGAAGGTATGTGAGTATTCTCTCTCTCTCTCTCTCTCTCTCTCTCTCCTTGGATTTTCCATGTGATGTTTTCAGTCAATGTGAATACACTGTACACAATCCACATGCTCCCATAGTGCAAAAGTGAAAAGCCCCTTGAGTCTCAGAATCTGGGAATGGGACATGCTGTCCTCAGCTCTATCCACTCCCAGAATGAGCAAGTTCATCTTCATCTTGGCAACACTTGGTCCCATCAGCATCTGTCCTCACCTGGTGGTGATGGTCTCCCTCTGGTCCACTGAGGCCAGATGCAGTTACAGAGTGAGTTAAATGTGAGCAGGCAGCACTAGCCTGTTGGATGCACCGAGTCTATTAGCTAAGAACCTAGGCAAGGAGACATATTTGTCTCCTAGGCAGGCTCCTGGGACCTGGCCAACATCTGACCCCTCTCGGATGGTTTTTCCAGGGTCAGCCTATTATGAACGAATCCTGACTAATTCGGTCACCCTCCCATTTCTCAGGCATGATTTGTGGCTTAATTACAGCAGGAAAAAAATAATGAGAACTGCACAGCTCGGGTCATATCCATAATTCATAACTGCAATAAAACCTTGGACGTGCTGTCGTGACTTACGGCAGTCTGAGCAGTGTGCTCACTGGGGCGGGTGGGGGGCCCAGATGTTTCCGCTGGAGAGCGTCACAGAGTTCACAGACTGGAGGGTATGGGTTTCCCAACTTGGTGGCAGAGTGTTGCTTTGGTTAAAGGCAAAATCCAAAAATGTGGGACCCCATGAAAGTTGACCTTAAGCTGCTATGGGAAGCAAGGCATACTGGAGGTTCAGAGGCCAGAGGAGGAGAGAGAGGAAGGGGGAGGAAGAAGAGAAGGAAGAAGAGGAGGAGGAAGAGGAGGAAGAAGAAGAAGAAACACGGATTTCAGGAGCAGGGGAGGTGGTTTATTTGGTAAAGTGTTTGCAGTGCAAACTTGAGGTTCTGAGTTTAGGTCCCCAGCACCCATGTTAAAAGTGGGATATCATGCAGCACATCTATAATCCTAGTGCTGCAGAGGCTGAGGCAGAGACCCCCGAAGCCCACCGGACAGCTGACTTGCTGAATCAGTGAGTTCCAGGTTCAGTGAGAGATTCTGGAGACTATGTCTCAAAAAATAAGGGAGAGAGCAATTGAGAAAGACTTAACACTGACTTCTGCACACATGCATATGCATGAATTTGTACACATCTCTGGTTCTTACCACAGCTTTTTAGCATAGCCGTTACCTATGAGCCTGCTGGCCTCCCTGTTTGGACTGATATAACCTGGAGGCTAGGTACAGGGACAGTGTAGCCTCTGCATGAAGAACGAAGGACCACATCTCCAAAGGTACAGAACTACAAAGCTCATTCTCAGCATTTTAGTTCTTTTCCCACTTTCAATGAAGGGATGGAGGCTGAGTCAGAAAGACTCCTCTGTGAGGCAAGAGATGTCACCACAAGCTCACATACCCCAAAGCATCCAGAACAGGCCCTCTACGAGTCCAAGGACATGGCAGCCCTGGAGAGCCTCACACCTGCCTGCCTCCGTGTGAGCATAGCAGGAGAGTGTGGACTCTGGAAAGGAGTCCGCCCACAGCCCCGACAGCGCATCTGAGCCCATTGCATGCAAAAGCTTGCTGTTACCAGTGTCCCAATGTCTCAGAGTTCCACCGTGACTCTTTCTAAGAAGACTTGTAAGATGTCTTTGTAATTATATGCATGTGGGTGAGGCATGTGCATGGGGGTGCAGGGGCTGGAGGAGTCCAGTAAAGGGTGTACGACCCCCTAGAGCTGGAGTTAAAGTTGGCTGTGAAGCATTTGATGAGGGCACAGGGGGCAAACTCTTCACCCCTGGGCCATTTCTCCAGCTCCCCACATGACTACTAAGAGAACTTGAATGTGGGGGTCCCATATGAATCTCCTTGCCTGTGCCCCCACAAAGAATTTAAGATTAGGCCAAAGAAGTGAGTGGAGTGCCACATGACTTTAACTCCAGCACTCGGGAGGCAGACACAGATGGATCTCTGTGCGTTCAAGACCAGCCTGGTCTACACAGTAAGCTTCAGGTCAGCCAGAGCTACAAAGTGAAACCCCATCTCATAGACAGACAGACAGACAGACAGACAGACAGACAGACAGACAGACAGACAGACAGAGGACGTTTTTGAAATATCAGAAAATGCCCTGTATGGAAAATAAAGCAATGCCTTTCTAAATTTTCTGAATTTTTCTAATTATAGCTTAGAACTATTTCTTTCTTCCATTTGTCTATCAGTCTTTTTATTTTGGTGCCCTGGCTTGCTAAAGGCCCTGGTATATGCCTCCTAGGTGATCCGCAACAATGTAAGCATGTTCACATGGTTGCCAATTGGACAACAAGTGAGAACTCACACACAGCCAAACTCCTGATCCTGATATATGCACGTGGGCTCACATATCTGAGCACATGTGTGCACTCACACATGTGTGCATCCAGCCTTATGGAGCTCAGAGCTCAGAGCTCTGGGAAGAAACTTGGTACTGGCACCTCTGCTGGCAGGGACAGCCAGCACTTCTGTAGGACACCTTGACTCCCTCCTGGTGTTTTGGCCATTGCCAGCTCCAAGCTTAGCAGGAAGTCAAAGCAGCTCACAAGTACTGAGGCCTCCAGACCTTGAGATAGGACGGTCTAATTCAGAGGTGCTCAGAGACAGGAACGGGGACACAGAGCTGCCGAGGGAATGGACAATCAATCTCACATCAGTAGATCCTGGAAAAATACAACAGCTGGCAGGACAGGAAACAGATGCCCCCAAGATGTCCCAGACAGGGAAGATCACTGTGCCACGGGTGTTTGAAGAATGGCCACTAGAGGCCTGTCCCAGCCACCCCCCAATCACCAGATCACCCCACCACATCCAGACTAAGTCTATCAGGAATTCTGTTTACAACTTTTAACACCAATGGGGACTTGGGGTGCAGTGGTAGAAATCCAGACTCCCCCCACCCTTCAATCTGATTCAGTTAGCCAACATAGGCACCTCTCAAACCTTCCCATATATTCTGCCTTGAAACCAACCTTGGGGACCTCTTATCTACAAGCCCTGTGGCCTGTAAACACCTGTGGCAGGAAACTCACCTCAGGACCCAGCAGGCCCCTGGTTAGGAGGCAAGTTCAGGACTCAGGCCATCTTCTTCCACAGTGGACTGGTTCCAAATGCACATACGGTAAAAAGCCAGCCAAGAAGTTCCCCAAGGTCAGCATTGCAAGGGAGGTATTCCCAGGTCCTGCCATCCTGCTCTTGACAATGGTGACAGCTGTCAACATGGCCTGCCTCCTCCCAGCAGCCCAGCCTTCCCCAGATTCTGTGTCCAGATCCCTGAGGGCTTCTTAGTTTCCCCACTTTCCGCACACCCTGTCCATGGGTGTTTTCTGCTGCAGCAACTAGCATTTGAGCCCTAAAGGTATATAGACCTTGAATTGACCTTTGACATTCACAGCCTGCTTGCTGGAGCATTGGGAGGGGGTGGAAGGACCAACGCACCTGTCCTTGAGAGGGTGGGACTCACCCAGCATGGAACTGCCCCACAGAGGGGCTCCATCATGGGTTCCCCATATAAGCTGGGCACCCAATGGGCAAAACCACCACCTCTCTTCAGCAGGGCAAGCCAATGTCCATATCCCAAGGTTGTTGAGAAGACTCCAAATTCACGGACTGAATTTGTCTTCATACCAATGACATTTCAAATGCATATCCTTAATGTTACGTGGTCCCCCAGAGGCCCAGCCAGTGTCTCAGGGATGTCAGCTTCTCTCAACAGACTTTTCCCAGCAAACTGAGACAAGAAGGAGCATTGGCCTTGGAGATACTGGGTATGCGGGACTCTGCAGTGTGACTTCTGCAAGTGTCTTGGCATCTCGGTACCTCCATCTCTGCTTTTGTAAAGTGAGGAGGTATTCTGATTCTCTGCAAGGGAGTTACAAAAATTCAGAAAGAAGTCTGCCATCTACCAGGGCTGAGACAGCAGCACCTCTTTGGGTGTGGAGGTATAGCAAGGAGCCCCAGAGTCAGGCCAGGCCCTAGAGACAATGGTATTGCTGGTCTCTACCTCCTCAGGCCTAGGCAAGAGGCCAGCCTCTAGGATCCGGCTGCTTCAGGGGACTGGGCTGTTTTTAATTTTCTTTCTCCTGCTCTGGGGTTTCCCCCAGGCTGGTGGCTGCTCCACACCTGGGACTTCTCCTTTAGCCTCCTGTTTCTGATTTGGTCTCTGCAAAGGAATAGAAGATGCTGGCTCAGGACTTTGCCCTCCCTGACACATTTTTCAGGCATCACTGGACCAGCTGTTGGGTTTGGGTGGACAGAGGTTCAGAACCATCACAGGCATCTCTCCAGGTGGACCAGACTAAGGTGAGCCAGAGGCGTGGGAGAGAAAGGGCTCACTGGCTTGCTGAGAACACATAAGTGCAGGACACCAGCCTGGTATGGGCCTTATTACTTTCTGAAGGCCATGGAAGGTAGGATTGGTCCTCATGGGCTCACAGAGAGAGGTAGAGGGGAGGGCTTGAGAGCTGCAAGATGTCACAGAGATGCCCACTGTGAGCAGTGGTCCGTGTCCAACTGCATCTGACTGAAGAATCTGTGCCCTGAGCCAGTGCCACCTATCATGCCAAGGGTAGCTAGAGGTGACCTTTGTGCCCAAGGTCCCTGGGGTCCTTCCATGGGTAAGTGCTGTGGGATAATGCTCTTGTATCCTGTAAAGATTTGTCACTCATATTTGTTTAATAAAATGCTGATTGGCCAATAGCCAGGTAGGAAGTATAGGCAGAGAAACCAGACTAGGATAATTCCGGGAAGAGGAAAGGCTCAGTCTGCAGTTGCCACCCAGACACAGAGGAAGCAAGATGAAAATGCTGCACTGAGAAAAGGTACCAAGTTACATGGCTAAACATAGATAAGAATTATGGGTTAATTTAAGTTGTAAGAGCTAGTTAGTAAT